>JBCFXI010002780.1:0-16903 GCA_038496175.1 Ampulex compressa
CGACGTCAGCCTTCCGTAATCCGTTCTCTCTTCCGCGAAAGGCGTAACAAGAACACTTTGCGCGGGGCCGTCCAGAGAGGCCACGAGGTCGCAAGTATTTTTGAACTGGACTCTATAGGCTTCCCACGAAATTTCACCATTAAATAGAGCGGGTTACAGAACGCACCCGAGCCTATTCGAGGCGGAGGGTTTCGTTTCGTCCCGCTGGCGTGCTATACTAATACCCGATGCTGGTATTTCGGAGCGCGGACGCTCGGGGACGTCGGACGCACCCGCAGCGTCGTCCCCGTGCGCCGTTCTCCAAATTTCCCTAATTCCATCATTTACGCGGAACCGGTTGGTTATCATCTGAAGGCTCCGCTCTACCGCATCCAGCCTGGCGTACCCCGCAGCTCGACGGGCCTCTGAGGCTGCTTCCTCGGTCTGTCTCCTTTGTGACTCCAGCACTCGTTCCCGCTCCCATCGCGCGTCTAGCAGTCGCTGGTTCTCCGTCAGCTGCGCTGCCAGGGCTGCCTGTAGCCCTGCGAATATAGCCTCCAACGACGGGCGTTCCTCGGCGTCATCTCCTGATTCTTCCCTAGCCGCAGAAGTAGGCTCTATTCCGCTTCTGACACCAATGTTGCGACTAGGGGTACGGGCGCAGGAACCACCACGTTTCATATTCATTAACCACTATTTAATAACTCTATAAATTGTACAGAAATAGTAGAGTCCCAAGAACGTGTCTTCGCTTCTCGAAGTCTTGTCCAACTCTATTTTTGTAAACAAGCTTCTTTTGTCCCGGTCGTCGGGGAGGCAGCAGGAGCGGACTCTTCGACCACGGGCACCCGGCGCAACAATATATATGCGCGACGTTACCTACCCCAGCTGACCTAGTATCCAACAGAAAGAACTGCGCGACGAGAGAGGATGGTTTCTGTCGTGTACAATCTGGTTTATAGAACCAGATACCTCAGATGATCGGCACCATGCTTTGGTGGTTGGATAGTGCCTAAGGGACCTCCCAAGGGAACAAGGGCTCCAAGAGTTCCCCGGCACCGGGAATATAATCTTAGCTATGCACTCGTTTTCGCGAAACGCGCTGACTAAATAAAAACCCGCGTCTGTACAGCCGCTTATCGTCGTTCTGGAGGAACAGAGATTTAAGTCCATGTCGGTGACCTAGCGAGTACCTGGGTACCGCCGAAGAGCTGACAATCTGAAAGATCGAGCAACTCCTCGACGACCTAGAGAACTGGCTAGGGTATATTTTATGCAGCAGCAAATGAGAATATGGTTGTGTGCTTCAATCGTGGACGATGGCTTCTACAGGACAATACGTAAGCCATGAGGAGAAATCGGCAGGGCACCCTAGTGAGCTGAACAGTTCCTCTGTAGCACGATCAAACCGCAGCCCCGTCCCTCCGAATTGTACCACCCACAACACCCTCAACCCTCCCCTTCTTCCCGAGGGCACAATAAAAAGCCGAATCGAGGGTGAGCTCGCCTCAAGGCGCTATGTGGGCCTGGAAGGGTGGTCAAGTCGATGCAAGACTCGATGGGCGCGTGGCAGTGTCACAACCACACCTCGATTATAATAAATTTATTCCGGTTACGGTTGATACGAATAAAACTTAAGGCGTGAAGATACTTGTGTTGTTTGAGCAAACGTAGTTAAATCAATACGAAGGAAGATTATTATTAATCCTCACATTCCACAAGAGAGATTAGAAAGTCGATATCGGTGTACATTAGCTTAAATTTGTCGCCATATTCCGTCTTCATATCATCATAATGGAAGTCGTATAAGCGCGTTTTTGATATATCCAAAATGGACATACTGATGTACATTGCTTTGTAAAATTTTATTTATATTTTTTTTAACCGAATCGCTACGTGATTTTCCGAGAATATTGTATGGCTATGGAAATTTCATAGAGCTATCGTTGGTTCCGCTCCGTGTTTTCCGTTTCATTTAGAAATTAACTTTATGTCAACACGTTTCCTCATATTTTCCATGGATTTCCGAAAACTGCATTATTCGTTAGTTTGAACAGATTCTTTTCGAAATCGTTGGTTGCGCTTGTATGGAGACGCATATTGACCTAAATGTATGAACGCGACCTTGGAGATTAATTGGCACTTATACAGCGAAATATACACATGCGTGTCAGTATGAGGCCGTCAGTTAAACATTACTTTAATGCGCGGTAATGTATAACATACTTTTCCTTATCTTCAACGTCTGCGGTTAATCTGTACTGCTCATTTTTGCAATGGACAGAATAGAATTTCGACATGTAGGTCGTGCAATTCGTTTGAATATGTAAGATCCACCTCGAGTATGTAACCTATCGAGGAATTATCGAGTACAGATGTCGCAGTAAACTACTCAATTTCATTGACCCAACGATAACCGTGCTGTGGAAGATATTGACTCATTGCCCATCTATATAAATTATTCATATCGTAGTACATTAAACAACTAGAAGGCTCAGACAGTGCATACGTTTCCATGTACTTAGTATTTGCTCGACCGCATCTGTATGAACATTGGCTATGTCCTCCACGATTACCTCTTTCAATCATTAGAAACATGTTGATATCCGATAAAAGTTCAAATTTAAAGACTGTATATTTTAACATTGCATTCCA
The DNA here is from genome assembly GCA_038496175.1 of Ampulex compressa. Classification (NCBI taxonomy): domain Eukaryota; kingdom Metazoa; phylum Arthropoda; class Insecta; order Hymenoptera; family Ampulicidae; genus Ampulex; species Ampulex compressa. The sequence continues at coordinate 2,635 of JBCFXI010002780.1, forward strand.
CGTAAAACCCGGTAAGGTGTAATAATGCTCCAAATCGTGATCATAGTTGAGGATGCACTGCGTATGAAAGTGAACAAAAACGTTCTGTTCGTGTTTTGAAGCACGCAGGCGTTACGGATCTCCTCCCCGATATTCAGATTGTTTTCTGAGTCTGTTGCTGCCCTAGGTTTTTGTCTTTATCGTTTGCACCTAGGGAACATCGCAGTCTTCGCTACGTAATTAATCGCACGAATCACTAAGGTAAAAGTACCAGTAGTTGACCAGTTAAGAGAAATCATCCACAAAAACAGTGGTAACTGCTTACTCTGTAAATAAATGACAAGGGTTGATGCTTAGAGATGTTCTTTAAACCTTCTAGATTAGGTATCAAAAGTTTTTTGTATAAAAAGTTAAGTTATACAAATTTGAGAAATATATTTCAGAATCCGGCAAATGCTTCACTTAACACGTTGACCACTTTTAAAAACAAAAAAACTAGTAATTGACCACCTCTGTTCGTTAGTAGTTGACCAATTATACTCGAAAGAAGGTTAGAGAACTAATGCTGAGAAGTAATAATGTGGACGACTATAAGAATCAGGATCGTCTTCATGATAGTTTCTTTTGTAATTCACCAACATCTTACTCAAGAGTGGTCATTGGGATGGACTCCGAAGAGAAGAACTGGTGGTCTATGAAAGGTGTACTGGCTCAATGTCACATTGATGCTGTACTTAGATCCAATTCCCAGTTCTCCTCTTTATGTCAGACACAAATGGAAAACAATGATGTGGGACACAAGTATTGCAGAAGTTGGCCTCCGGCTAATTACGTTGCTCTTTTATCGAATCGCAGTTCTTGTTTGGGAGTCACAGAGAGCTATCTCAATAAAGTGGAAACGTTGTTACAAAGGTGTATTTATTATTACCGTAATCTTCAATTAACTTCCAACTACGTGAAAGATCTTAATTGCTAGAAAAGAGTGCCAACTGAATGATATGTACATAATGCGGAGTATCATCTTTTACATTATGCTCTTATGTTCCGACCGTTATGCTCTCTCTTTATGATTATATTGTTCCTCTTCAACTTGTGTCTTATGTTACCTCGCCTGTGTTTATGCTCTTATGTTCTGAATTTTGTTCTTATGCTTGTACTTATTATGATTATGATTAAGGCCAATCATTATGTCAGGCTGACCGAACTGTAGTAACTTTTAGGGTAGGGGCCCTTAGGTACCTAGCAACGAGATTGGAGAGGGCCACGCATCAGGGCCTGGAGAGGGGACTTGGGAGCGGGCAGTCGGAAGTGTGCCCGAGAAAAGTAAAGAAGTAAAATAAATAAATTCAGCCAATGTGGTCTGGAGAGGGTTTTTATTATGTACCCTTGAAATTTGACGAATCACGGGGCCTAAGGGCCCCTACCCTAAAAGTTACTACAATAATTACCAGTCCAAATTATAATTAAATAATAAAAGAAGAAATAAGACAAATTAATTCTACAAGGAATTCAATTTAGTAACAGAATAGACGTTGCGAGTTCTGCTTGATTTCGCGGGTTCATTAATATGAGAATATACAGTCTTCCGCTTCATAGTCGAGTACACCAGGTTTTTCTGGCCACTTCCATAATCGCCCGAACATTTCCATGGATGAAATAGTTGCTTTAGTTTTAGTTACACGAAGAATTTTTTTAGGGAGATATTTTCCTTCATATGAAAATACTACGTGCTCGTTCACAACTTTTTGAACAAGCAACCAGGCAGACCATTCATTCTTGTTTAACAGTTCGTCAATGACTGCCTTCATCGCCTCTTCAGAATAACTTCTAAAGCAACTCTTCTTAACAGGAGACATCTCTTGGTTTATAATTAAATAATTTCTGAAATAAATGATTAAGGAAATGCATTTTAATTTTATTTTGATGTTTATGATGCCACACACATGGCTGTTATAAAACATTGGATGCTGGTTAATAATTAACCACGGATCCAGCTAATAGTTGACCATGTGGTCATCGAATGGAATTCAGCATGCTGCAACATGTGAATTTATATTTTGTATTTTTAATAAAGTTAGACGCAAAACAGATGCATTAAAAATCGTAAACAAATTTAAATGAGCAATATCAGTAATTGACCATGCCTGCCAACTTCTGAAAATTGTAGAACAACAATATCCACAATTTGACCGGTAAAAAAATATTGCTTTATGAGATACAATAATAAACACGATGTATTTATTGTTTATAAAACACTTTGAGAATTTATACAGTGAATAAGTAATTCGCGAAAAGTTCACAATATATGAGGTTTTTTACCGTACAGCTATTCTTAACAGAAAAGTTAAGGAAATAGAGATATAAAGGCTATTACTTACCTTATTGAATTTACACGTTTGTTATTAGTAAACATATTTCACTTTATTTGTATTTGTTTACAAACTTAATGAACAGATACCGTGGCATCTGAAACTTATTTTCATTGTAAATGCACAACTAATAAAAAGCCGATTTTATTATGTTTTCTAAAAAATGGTCAACTATTGATATATACACACGGAATCAATAATTTGTTCCATGACCCTTGAAGAGGAGCAAGGAGAGGCTGGAATGCGATGTTGACGGTGTCAGGTGGCTGGGACCAATTGTTCCAGATTTATAGACTGTGATAGATACGCGCGCTACTTACAAATTGCGCAGAAATGTATAATTATGGTTGTTACAATACACATTGACATATATAATTGTGTTATTCATACATTCGTGCAAATACAACATTATAGAGCCTGTTGCACGGACGCAAGTTTTCTGTATTATAGAGAAAGCGATTTTTGTCGAGCTTCCTGTGCAGTGAGAAGCATTTTTTTCTATACGCCAAAAAGAACCATTTCCGTAAAATCCTTTACACAGATCATCGTTGGGTTCATATTCTTGGGGAGGGATAAGAACAAATGGCCTTGCCACCATCATTATCATGTTACATAAGAATCGCACTAAACTCATACATCGATACATGGGTATGTACTTCGGTATGAGCACCCGCTTTAAACAATTTTAATACCGGACTTTCACACAAAGTCTTGAAAGTATCAAACGCCTTTGTTTCATTATTGCCAAATTCGAATTTCGCATTCGCACGCAGCAAATCGTATAGTAGTCTCGCAATTACTGAATAGCCTTCTATAAACTTTCGAAAATAACCGGTTAACCCAAGAAAGCTCTGTAGTTGTTTGACTGTTCTTGGTTTTGGAAATTTTATGACAGCATTCGTCTTTCCCGCCGATGGCGTAATGCAGCCATTCTCTACTATATGTCCCAAAAACTCTACTTTAGTTTGCAATAAAACACACTTCTTCCAATTGATGTTGAGATCGAATTTCCGTGCAACCGACAATACCATTCTAAGTCTTTGTATTCCGATCTCAATATCATTCGATGGTATTATTGAATCATCCATATATATTAATCCAATTTTTCTATTAATAAGGTCTTTAAACATCCGTTAAAAACTTTCACAAAAACCGCTGGTGAGTTACGCAAATCAAAGGGAACACGTAAAAATTCATACTGGCCGTCTGATACAATAAATGATGTGATTTTTCGGCTATCTTTTTCCATCTCTACATGAAAAAACCCGTTTTTAAGATCGAGTGTACTAAATATTCGAGCACCTTGTAATGCATCTAATTGATCTTTTATGAGGGAAAGAGGATAATGATCCTTTACAATCTTTTAATTAATTTTTCTATAATCGATACATAGGCGCATAGATCCGTCTTTCCTTTTAACCAAAACAATAAGGCTGGTATATTCAGAAAGCAACGGCTGAAACATCTCGCAACCATTCGTTAATCTGTTTGTTTACAATATCCTTGTCCATAGGAGCCAAACGTCGTGCTCTCTGGTATACCGGTTCTTCGTCTTTTAATACGAGACTCATTTTGATATCTATGTCACACGTTTTTTGAGGTACATAATTATCAATTACGTTTCAAACTTCTTGTCAAATCGTTTCGTTAGAAATATACGAGAGATCTATAACATTACGTTTTCTGTCATATTCAATACAAAATATTTTCTGTATATCATCGGGTTATTTCTCAATTTCGCTAATCGATACAGTGTCTTTGTTAATTGTCAAGTTTAGTGTATTTAAAAAATCGCTTCCCAACAGCAAATCACGTTTTAACAATATATCTGGCACAACATGCATTACAATAGTATACGAATCCCCGTGTATACAAATATCTGCCGCGAAACTACCAAGTACCTTATTGCTAACCGATCCGATGCCTTGGAATGTAACATCATAATCCTTTAGAAGAGGTACGCCGATTTTGATGTAACACTAAGCTCTCATGAGTGTTAAACTGTTTACTGCCCGTATCAATAAGAGCGGTCATTTCGAAATTCTTCAGTCTTACGGTTTTGAAGATCTTCTTTGTACGATCTACGATATTTGTATTTTTTACCCTATCTGCATTGTTCCGCCTCGGGCAATACGATGAAATATGTCCCTACTCAGCGCACCCGTAACACATCATGCCGCGCCTCCTCACAAAACAGTATTTTCTCAAATGACCAGCCTCGCCACAGTTAAAACACTTCACCGGTAGCTTCACTGAACTTCATACAGCAGTTTGGCGACTCAGTTAGAAAGTTTCAAAGTAAACCAAGCAAAATGTAACATCTGCATGCCAGTTGCCCAAATTTGAGGTCAGCGATAGTGAAAGAGAAAAACTCAAAGATTTTTAGAAAATCCAATAAATAGAAATTTAGGGGAATCAAGCGCCCAAAACTCTAGACCCATAAAATTGCATCCGATAGTAGAACACGACAAGAGGCTCCTAGAAACCTCAAGCGCATTCATTGCCAGCGCCGAAAACGTTAGGACTTTCAGATAAACAAAAACCTAACGCATATACCACAGATGCACGCGCAGGACCTCGTTATACCCTTAGAATTTTTACCGTAAGGAGGGGTAGAATTTGGACAACATATATATCGGTGCTTTTGGGAACGGCGAGGACTAGTATTCGAGTTTTCATTACGGTTAGACGCGACAGTAACGCTCGCGACAGTCTCGATCTCCCTGCGTTTAAGTTTTAATCAGTAAGATTCGATCATTTCTGTAAATATTCTTAACCGAGTTTTTCTCCGTCCAGTAATAGACATCACGATATTTGTAAACTACCTAAGGCGCATTAATTTTGCGTATCGATAGTTTAGGAATGTCATAGGGACACCGGAGCTTAACATTCTCGGGAACGTTCTAAGACGTATTAAATTTGTATATTGGTGTCGTGAAAAATCCTAGGGATTAAGAATTTTAAGACACCCTGAGCGATCTGACGCGCATTAATTTTTCGATCGAAAGCTCCGGACTGTCTGAAATTCTCAACCCGCATCTTCAGTTTTTTTTTGGGAGGATCCAAGACGCATTCATTTGCCTATTGGAAAATCGTCAAGGACCACGATTTGTCCTGATTTAAATCATTTTCGGCAAGCCTTGAGGCGCATTCAATTTGCGATCGGCGGACCTCAAGCGATCGATCGGTTTGATGAGTAAACAATTTAAACGTAAACTTCGCGGTGGACAGAAACTCAAATTTCAGCATTTCAACTTGCACTTGAGAAACTAATCAAAGTCTTTATTGTGAAAAAAGGTTTCGTTGATATCCTTCTTCAACCTCCAAAATTCGCCCAAAATCATTGGTCAATTTGCCTCATCCCAGAGGAGTGTCGCGTAGACACGCTTGACCCGAAATCGTAAATTTCTTTATCTTAACATCTCAGAAAATAAATCGGGAAGACGCGATACCGCGACATAAATTCCACAGTCGCGGATAGTCCGTGATAGCCACAATGGAAAGGCAAGGGGTTATCGAAAAATGGAAGAACTCTTGGTCTTCGCCGATTGTACTAGTGAAGAAAAAATACGGAAGCAAACGATTCTATGTGGACTATCGTCGCCTTAACGGAGTCACGAAGAAGGACTCCTACCCGTTCCCAACCATAAAGGATACTTTGGACGCTTTGCCCAGCTCGCCCTGGTTTTCCACGCTCGATTTGCTAAGTGGATATTGACAAATTTCGGTAGCTGAGGAAAACAAAAATAAGATAGCATTCTCTGTTAGTATGGGCATGGGTAATTTAAAGTTATGCCAATCGGGCTCTGCAACGCCTTAGCTACATTCGAGCTTCATACAGAAACCGTTTTGGCAGAAATAAACTGGAAAATCTACGTCATATATTATCTGGGCATCGTAATTATATTTAGCCGAACTTTTGAAGAGGAAGTCGAGGACTTTCGGGGCGTATTTTCCCATCTACGCGAGTACTGAACTTCTACTGAAGCCGAAGAAGTGTAACTTCTTGTGTCAAGAAGTGAAGTACCTTGGCCATCTAATCTCCGGGGCTGAAGTAAAGGCAGATCCGGAGAAGATTGCTGCCGTACAAAAGTGGCCTATTCCTGAAAATAACACAGAACTCTGCAGTTTTGTATTTATTATTCAGTTTTCTACTTATTATCAAAAATTTGTCAAGGATTTCTCGTTGATCGTGAAACCTTTACATTGCTTAACGGACGCCAAGGTAACATTGCATTGCAGATAGGAACGCGACGGAAGCTTTGGAGAGCCGAAGAAACTCTTGACTGAAGCACACGTATTAACCTTTCCGTCGGCAGAGGAACCCAAGTACATGAGGGATAAGAAAGAGTCATCGTCTACTTCTCCAAGACGTCGGGAAAGATTGAGAGAAATGATTGCGTCACGAGGAGGGAGCAGTTGGCAGTCTTTAAGTACATAGAGTATTTTCATCATTTTCTTTATGGACGGAGATTTTTATTAGGGACCGAACATACCGCCTCGAGATAGTTGATGTTCTTTAAGAATTTAGAGGGACAAATCGCACGCTGGATCGAGCCCTTGCAACAGTATGAATTCGAGATTCAGCACTGAGGGGAAAGCCACGGGAATGCGGGTTGTGGTTATTCGAGAAGACCTTGTGATACATTACTGTGTGCATGGGGCATGCGACTGTAAAAGGAGTGAGTGAAAGAAGACGGAGTGGTATCGGTCATCTGTCAAGTGTAGGATGAAGAGGATTGGAAGAGAGCCCAAGAGGACGACGAGGAAGTAAATTTTATCCGTCAATGCAAGATGGATGGAAAGAAACCTAACTGCAGGTTTTTGCCCTGCCTCCTAGAACAAAATTTTACTGGAAGATTGGGGACTCCTCAAAGATAAGGTAAGGCGTTTTGCTCCGACAATGAGAATCGGCGAACGGTAGGGGTACGACTTGGTTACTCGTAGTCCCAAAAAGCAAGGTAGAGGAAACGTTGCGTGGATGCCATGACGATCCCACTGGTGAACATTATGGAATCCGGAAGATATTTGCAAAAGTGCGCCAACAGTTCTTCTAGCTGAGTTTTCGCAGAGACGCGAAGACCCTGAAGGTGTATAATGTCAGGGCAACTTTTAAAAGGTTGTAAGGACGACCATTGTAAGGACTCTGATGAAAGAAGTGGTTAGTTGACATGAAGTACCACTAGAGTTGCATTCTGATCACGGTAGGAGTTTCGAGTCCAACATTTTTAAGGAGTTACTGAAGATATTCGGAATCAAGAAGACGAAAACAACTCCGTTGCACTCTCAGTCGGATGGACTCGTCGATCGGATGATCCGGATTCTATTCCAGTATTTGTCCGAATTCCTTTTAGAGCATCAGAATCACTGGGACGAGTGGATTCCGACGTTCTTGCTGGCATACTGAATACCTCGCCATGAGCTGACTCAAAACAGCTCTGCTATGGTTCTCATAGGTCGCGAAAAGCGTCTTCCTTTGGACCTACTACGAAGAGTCGAACCCTTTAAACGGAGAGAGGAGAATGAGCTCGTCGCTAAAGCCAGAGAAAGGATGTAAGAAAACCACAATTTTGTGCGTCAGCGGATACGGATATGTACCGGGGGGAGGAAGTCCTGGTACGATTCATTCTTAGAGCCCACATCATGCCGAGCAATAGAGGATTACGACGTCTTCGCCCAATAAGAGGATGCCTTGTCACAGAAGCCGAGGACCAGGCTATACCTGGCTTGCGGTGTGTACTCCATTCCTGTGCGGTTAGAGGAGTCTGAGAAAGTGCCGTCCTCTTCCTCAAAGGATGACCTCTTTGATGGAGACGTTACTGCACCCGTAAAGACGTGAAGGCTCCCTGACTATGTATCCGAGGTATGTGCCACGCAATCGTTAGGGGAAGTCACCTCCAGGCGGTCTGAGTGGGGGCTCGGCCGCCATTGCACGCAACTCCCGGGGGGGGGGGGGCATAGCGGCCGCGAGGCGCCGTCAAGTTAAGTAATCAAGTTAGGGGTCTCCTGACCCCCCAGGCAAGGGTCGCCACGGTGACGCAGCGCGGGTGGGGAGCATCGTGAAGTGTTGTTTGTAGTTCCCGGTGCCCTCCCCCCCTCACTGTGTTTACGACGACCGCCGTGGGGGTTTTAACCAGTAAAAATCAGGTACTTCGCTCCCTCCCCCCAGGGAGCTGGGGAGTGTATGAAGATTTCCTCCATATAAAAAAAAAAGGAGGGGGGAGTCACCTCGATAGTTGGGCGGTGGATTCGCGAGAGAAATAGCGCCAACTGTCTGGGGAGAGACCGCCCGAGAAGGTCTAAAGGAAGAGGAACCCCAAGACGAGGAGACAAGACGAAGGACGAGGAACGGTCGAGATATCCTCAGAAGAACGGTCTTTTACATAGCCAAACAGGAGGAATACTCAGGGTTTTTGAGTGGGTTTCCCCTGACACGAGAGGCGAATGTCAAGACAGCTGTCATTAACACGTTGAGTGCGGCACCGGTCCCTGGGGGCCGGCGCTGAACTTTTGTCCGGGACGGCGCCGGTCCCCAGGGACCGGCGTTAGACTTTTCGTTAGGCCGATATCGGTTCGGTAGGACCGGCAGTATTAAAGTTAAAAGATAAATGTCGCCTGAATGAAATGTAGTCAAATATAGTTTTAATGAATTCTGGTGGGTCGTAATATTTTTGAAAATTTGTATTCAATTCGTCTATGATGAATTGAATTTTTGATAATCGGTTATTTGCGACAGCTGCTTCGTTGTCAGCGAAATGCAACATTCTCATTAGAATTTCAAATCTGTCTCTGCTCATTACTGTTCGTGGGAATGTTTGTGAAAATAATGGATCTTGAGACCAATATAGACGTAAGGAGGGAAGGTTTACCATACCCATCCATATTAGCAGCCCAAATAAACGCTTCAGCTCATTTTTGTTAGTTGGTGTCCAATTAGTTGTACGTTTAGAAATGATTCTGCATTGAGTAGCATAGTGGTTTGTTTGTTCACTGATGTGTTGAAATATTTCGTCTGTAACGAAAAGTGCATAAAACTCTTCTGCTTTTGTACAAATCCGCACTTTCTCGTTAGTTGTTTTGGCGCTGGAGGTACGCGCAAAGGGAACAATATTTGGTTGATTCCATTTTGGATCAAACCAATCAGTTCCGTCACAGATTTTATTAGCACCTCTGCTTCTTCTCCTACTTCTTCTCTCAAATTCCGCTTCCTCGTCTACTGAAGTATCATCTTCTGATGACGATAACCGTAATACCCGGCGACGTCTGAATGATAAGAAAACTTCGCTTGATGTATCACTGTCTTCTCTTTCGAACATTTTCGGCTTTATGGGCGATAAATATTCTCAAGAACAAACAAAATTTTTTACTCTCAAACGATCTGTACACTTGTGTGACTTTCTTGCAACTGAAAGTTTCTTGGAGGTATGCATGCATTTCCCCTTCCATTGTTTCACTCAAAGAGAAAGAACGGAACTGTTCTTTATCTTGAACGTGACTTCAAAAGTGAGCCGAAACCGATAAGGTAACAAGACACGAACCCTACGCAGTGCTCGAAATCGTATGTTTAATAGTCGCGGATCATCTTACATTATCGCACCATTAGAGGAGCGCCCACTCGCTGCCGGCAGAGCGGAAAGATCAGAAATATTGGCGCCGCGCTCAACGTGTTAAAGGCCACCTGGGTAAAAGTTCAAATTTGTGTAGTGTACTCCTTTTTAGATAGAGGTATTCGGACAAAGAGGTTAGAGCAGAAAGATGTTAGCAGCCCCCAGTGACAAATGACAGCTAGAAAAATCAAGTTAGGAGTCGGATCCGAGACAGGAAATTTTGGAAGAGCAATAGCGCACACTAGCAGCTAAGATTGATGAATTGTTTGAAAAACACCAAGATATGGAGTCCAATAGCAGGGGTAGCGAGATCTCCCCTGTAAATAGTGTTATGTCTATAGTGCTGCACAACCGATTACTCCGCAGGAGGAGGTCCGGAGCAACAATATCTTAAACTAGGAATATATATTTCTTCTATTGCAGGATAAAATAAAATGGCCGACATATTACCACGTCCTTCTGGCATGTCCGCGCAATTTGAAAATTGGCCAGAGTCGTGCACTCTTTAGTAGTTAAATAAATTAAACCGTTTGAAAAATTCTTATTATTAATATCCATAGTTTCTATGTGAATCTAAAAAAAAACGAAAGAAAGTTGCAAATTGGAAGACTTATGAGCGTATGACCATAAAAGTACGAATGTTAAGATCATTTTTTCACCTTTTTGCTATGAAAAACTACTTCTTTTGATGATTTTTCGAAACAAGTAGTTCATATAAAAGGTAATAATGTTATGCGGTTATGGTTGATGTTTTATTAAAATCCATTGAATAGTTTTAAAATGGGAGTTTCCGTCAATTTCAGAAATGTAGTTTTGAAAAAAACGCGTTTAAAAATTTAAAAAGTGAAGAATGAATGATATGTATATCTTATCGACTAATCAACGATTCCAGTACCTTGCAATAGTTTTCAGCTGCGTCATAAACCTCAATTTGTTTGATTAGTACAATTCTGAGTGCTGTATGAGCCTCTTTAGCGGATAAAGTGTTATGCTATCCTTGTTGAATCAACCAGTGCTTGTTGATATCGATAATGTATTACTTTACTAATGATTATTTTTAGCTCTTGCATTCTTTAAAAATTAAAATATATCCTTCATTGAAGAGTTCAGGCAGAATATACGATGCATTCCAACCTATGTTTCATTGAGAATTCACATGCTTTGGAGCTAAACACTAGATGGTGAAATTAGAACTTTTCCTTGCATTCTGCGTGTTGCCGCTTAAACATCTCTGGAATAACTTATCCTTTGATAAATCTTTATAAAGCAGAAGAATATGTTTCTAGTGTTACAAACTATCGTCATGATTGCTTCTTATTATTTGAGGAAAGGGAAATTTGCGATTTTTGGGAAGGACGTAACTATGCGACACTCCTCTGGAACAAGGCTATTCGATTAGTGTTTTTTTGTGCAAAATTTGCAAGGGATTGGGTTAATTCTTTAACTAAATCACAATGTAGGTAAGAAACATCAACGGATGGCTGAATGTGGGATGTAGGAGGTTTAGGAAAGGTATTAATGCTGATGAAACCTTCTTCTGTACAAAAGGTTTTCATTGGCTTTTCTAACAAGACAAAAAATCTTTTAATATTGACTTTCAGTCCACCGCGCACATTTGATTTAATGCGTCTACTCATCAAACCGACCACAAATCCTTTCAGGTTTCCTGATATGCAAGCGAGTGCGCCTCAGTCTTTCCGAAATTGATTTATGGGTCAGGATGAATTCGTTATTTCCTCGGACTCTTCAATACGGAACCGAGTACGACTTGAATCCTTCGAGAAATGTCGATAGCAAAATAAAATGTATTCTAATTACTTCGAATATTTCTGTCCTCTCAATACGCAAACGAGTGCGCCTTAAATGGTTCAGAAATGGTCCTCGTTTTCTGCACCTCGGTGAGTAAAAGTCCAACTAGGAAAACTATATCTATGGGTTGCCTTTACGGGTTCAAGATTCGCAGGTTAGGAAAATAGAGGGTAAAATCGTGCCGCTCTAGAGCTTTGATTAACGCAAAGATGAATATATTTCCGTCTACTTCTCTTTCCAAGTGTCACTACGCCCCAAAGGGCACCACCTTATATTCCCGCAAATCCCCTCGTTTGAGTTTCCCGTCACCTTAACGAAAAATGTTTCTAAATGGACTATTGTGTTGCCCTTTGGTTTATTTACTGGGGACTCTTGTATTTCTTGATAATACAGCTTGCCCGAATCGTCGAGCGGTCTTTGTTTCTTCGACCAGATTATCGTTTTATCTGGGGTTGCAGGTACATGAATATTTTCAGTTTAAACTAATTTCCAATATTTATCTCTTGAGTGCCCTTTTCTTATTTTTTTTTTTATAAGGCGATGCTTATCATACTAGACTGTTGGATCGAGTGGAGGAAAGTGGTCAAATAAATCTAAATTTGCTCCAACAGCTTGACACTTCTGTCAAGTGTAGAAGCTGCCTTCGTCCATCAGATGGTATTCATATTGTGGATTTTCATTGTTGTTTATTGATAATGTAACAACATCGACTATTATAGTCATTAGCTGAAATTTTTGTTCGTAATTTTCGTGAAATTAATTGCTTGACCGATTGTTCCAATGTAAAATGAAGACGAAATCTAAGTTGGTGAATAAAGACATGTCAAGATAAAAGGGAAAGAGTTTGTCCAGAGAGTAGCTCAGTGGTAGAGCAGTCGTCCGGCAAACGAAACGTTCTCGGGTTGAAGTCCCGGTCTAGTTATTTTCCTTTTTCATTTATTTCAAAATTTAAATAAACTTTAATTATTGAGCCACGCACCAACTGGCTAAAAATTATTGATTTTCCCGCACGTATTGTCGTTCTGATGATTGGAAATTTACTCTATCATAACCAGATAGAGAAACTACTAAGTGTGAAATGTGTTTGCCCGCTAAGACCACATTCATGAGATGAAATACAAAGTAGGGCAAGGAGATTAGGAGTGTCTAATATATATAATACTATTAAATATGTCAATGTATATTAGAACAACTATAATTATACATTTCTGGGCAGTTTGTAAGCAGCGCGTGTGCCTATCATAGAGTTTATAAATCTGGACCAATTCGTCTCTGCCGCCAGACACCGTCAAGGTCGTATTCCAAGTTCTCCTTACCCCTTTTAAGGAGTTACGGAACAAATTGTTGATTCCTTGTGCATGTCACCCATTTATAAATAAATACGAGTAGTTAAAGTTTCAAATAGGATACTACAGGAAAATGTAGTGGTAATTTAAACAAATTTACTTTCCAATGTATTTTCTTGTAACTAAAATATATTTTCCTAGAGAAGATCTAAATAGTGTTTTTACATTGAAAAATATTATGTTTACACGTAATTTATCATAAGGTGTGTATATATAAACGTATTCACCATACATTACCATAGCATTTATCTAAAAACAAATATTTTCTGGAATCATTATTTAATAGGACGAACATTCGTCAATTTCTGTTGAGGAACATTTTTCCTATGCAGGTTAAGGGCTAGATTAGAATTTGACCCTTCCCCGTGTAACGAAATGCAGTAATCTCTGAAGGCAAGTGAACTTTCCATGACGCCTCACTAAATGCCAATCTCCTCGCAAATAGGCGACATGTTCAACTTCCAGTTGAAACATAGCTAATGGATAATTGACCCTGTAGTTAACGATAACTGGATTATTAAACCATCTACTCATGTTCAACGGCACAAAGAGTTTTCACAAAGAGAACCTTACTAATTTGATTTCAGATAATTCGGCAACGTATTTGAGTAAACTATTTAATTTCTTGTAATTTCACGGTATCCGTGTATCACTACTTTAATTTCAAATAATTTCTACGTATTTTTATTGAATATGTCAAATGTTCATGCAAATCTGTAAAATGCACGACAACAAATTTGCCCATTAATACATTTGAACCAATGATTTGCAATCAATTGTACACCAGAAATTGGCATTTAATGGTGAATTTTAGAGAATATACACGCGTTATTTTTCCACGATGATTCGATGTATAAATTGTTTACAAATTGGATTCTAAATGCATAACGGGAAGGGGAGAGGGGGCATTACTGTAATTCGAGATATATACTTTGATACATCCTGCATAACGAAACGTACAGTTCCTTATACAGAATGTCGACAAGTTCGTGTAGGGCGATGTGAAAGAAATTAACCCTTTGCACTCGTATTTATTTTCCATGTAGAGTTGCGCCAATTCGGAATTAATTTCAGTTTTATTACTATCACCATACTCTCAGCGTAAAATGAAAAAAAAACGAGTTTTTATATGCTTTTTTGATGTAATGCTTGTATAATA
>JBCFXI010002781.1:0-16894 GCA_038496175.1 Ampulex compressa
GGTCGCCGATGCTAATAAATTGTTTCACGTTTTAATTTTCGAATAAATAGAGTGAAATATTTTTTTACCGTGGTCATCTCGATCGAGTGATATTTGCGCTTGGGAAAGAATTTATTTTTATCCGAATTTTGGCAGAAATTCGATGCGTTGTTTTTCGCCTCTGCGGGAGAAATATCGGAGTGAAAGGACTTCGCGTTGTTAAAATGGTCAATAGAATTCTATGCCATTGGCCAATAATACGTACGTACGTTTAAAACATTTTTACTCTACGAAACCGGGAATTATTTTCCAAGCAATCGTATCTTTCACGAGATTCTTTATTTACCACGTGTTTTTTGCGACTTCAAAACTCGATAGAATAAACGAACGAGCTTTGGGCTTTACACTATTTTTTTACGAGGATTTGGTAAGCGCCGCGGATTCATATTTAGCTTCTCATTTTTCCACGACGATCGTCAGCCAATTTATTGTGTATACCATGAGACAACACCGCATTTTTTAAGCCATATTTCCTCCGAAGATATCGGGCACTAAAATTGATGCGAAACTCTACGATCCTTTTGCTATACGGAGAGTTTGAATATCGGTCAATCGTGCATATATTATATTTGTACCATCCGTCTCTCTCTCTCTCTCTCTCTCTCTCTCTCTCTCTCTCTTCGATAAATCGCGATTATTATTTGCATTGGCCCAGCTGTGGACTTGAGATAAATACCATCGGTATAACCAATACGATATATTTCTCAAATAACCAAACGTATTGGTTATGTTTATAGACAAACGACAATATTCTCCAAAATTGGCAACGCGAATTATTGCACGTTGAAAATAAGAGCAACAGAACGAGAATAAGGAGAATCGCGAGAACCTTTGGGGGCAATTGTCGTGCGTACATTATCGAATATTACTATGTATAATTATAACTTGAGATTTTGATCAAACGGCCATTGAAGTACAAATCGTAACGAGCGTTTAACGCGACGTTCGAATTAATCGACGAGGGAATATTTACATATTTATTTAACCACGGACAAAGACGGAAAGCATCGAATTTACGGGAAATTTCCTCTCCACGAAGAGTCGATTCTCTCGAAAATCATGAGGCAAATGCCGGCGGTAGTCCATACGAAATCCATGTACTTCCGTACGACCAATTTCCCGGCGATATCGCAGTTTCGAAGTCATCCTAGCGTGCCGCGCCGTGTCCTCGTCTACCGGAATACACGGCGCACGTGCTCATGTGCGAAAGTCGCGGAGGCGGTAGCGGCGGTTCGCGTTAAGGTTGAAATTAGACGCGTTCTTGGCGGCATCGGCGTTCTCCGCAGCTTGTACCAGCACGTGCCGGCTGACGGAAAGAGACGAACGGCGTACGCGTGATGCGAACCCACTCGAGGACCGCAGCCAGTAACGCAGTGGGCTGGCTGGTGGACCGAACATTCGAAAGCTTCCTCAAAGAGAAAGGCGCGTCGAAACGCGATTATTATCCTCCCGCGTTAATCCTACCTCGAGCATGGCTCAACGCGCTCAAATCCTCCACGCGATACTCCTTCGAAGAACAATCCTTCGATCCTAACGATCTCGATTCCGATAATAAGGAACCACCCGGATCGTTGGTCGTGTTCATTCACGGTTCTATTTTCATCCACTATTCTCATTTTAATCGAGGAAAAGGACTTTTGTAGACGGAAGAGGTGGAAGACGCGCATAGAAATGGACAAGCCCGCGCGGTAGTATATTCTTCGAGGAACTTATATTCTTCGAGACAGCGCGTATATCCAGCAACGATCGAATTAGCCGAGGTTCGGGCAGGACCAGCCGACGATTCTCCTCCTCCAGGAGCAAGGACGGAGAATTTTCCCATCTTCGCGGTCGCGAGGAATGGAAGCTCGTCCCGCTAACTACAAGATCGCGGTCACGCTTCGGGGCCAAAAGTCAAACAGCAACCGCGCCCCGCTAAGGTTGGAATTAGCCGCGTTCTTGGCGGCATCGGCGTTCCACGGAGCGCGGCACGCGCCGAAAGAGGAGCGAGGAAGCTGGCGGCCAGGTCGAAAAGGGAGAGAGGCCCAGAGGGAGGGAGGGGAGAGGGCGAGAGGGGGGTGGGGGTGCCTAGCCACCGTGTGCCGGAGCGTAGACCGCACTAAGAAAAGTCGAAAATCTTAATTCGTGGCCGGCGCCGCCCCCGCGACGCGATGGGCGGCGACTCGTAAGCGCCGATTGGCCTGCCACGGCGAAGGGTGAGAGATCTCTCCTGCAGGGGTGGCTGTGATATGCGCCGGGATGCCGGCACGGCGGCGTGTGCCCGACCAGCTCCACCGGCTTCACCGGCGTCCCCCGTGCACGAGAACGCCAGTCGGCGCCGGGCGTCCCGAGCGTACACCCATCGGAGTCTTCGTCGTCGGGCGACGAGTCGCGATCGTCTCGAGATACCTCTCCACGGTACGAGTTCGCGATAATCGAGGAACGATTTTGCCGCCATCCTCGACTTTTTCCCTCCTGGAGACCCGAAGAAATCCTCGAGTTGGAAGGATCGAGGGGAGTTTTTTTTTTTTTTCTAAACGGACGCGAACTTTCCTCCCTTTTCTCGTTCCACGTCGAGGAGAACGCGAGGAACGGCCCGCTCGAGTGCCCCACGATCGCCTAGGATGCATTGGAGAGATATAATATTTTACAAAATCCTGATCTAACCTCGTGCGGCCGAAGTAACTTTGGATAGGCGAGGGAGCGAGTCCTTCTTCGACGAGCGTCAAGACCAATGAGGCGCGTCCCCGTGAGCGAAGGCTTATCCGGAGATCGGTCCGGCTGGATTCTCGGTTCGTCGAGGAAGCGCGGCAACGCGGTGTCCGGAGCTCGAGATCCTGGGAGGATCGATCTCGAGGACGATCTTGGAGGTTCCTCGGCGGGCCCGGTGGACGCGAGAGACTTCCACGGTGATTCGACCGGTCGCGGATGCGGTTCTTACGCGGGTGGTTCTGGTGCTACCGCGGCCGAGGTGGAGCAGGTGTGTTCCCGAAGGAAGCGTCGAGCGGCCTTTGATTTTGTACCCAGGATGCTGCTCCTCCTCGTCTTGGCGTGCCTCCTGCTGCAGGACGGTCAACCGACTTCGGCAGCCTTCACCACCGGTAAAGTTCACTGTATTTGGCCTTGCCTTTCTGTGCGCGCCACTAACGGGGCTGACATCGTAGACCGTTTCCCCTTGCGAAATTAACCGCGCGAGAATTCCCCGAAGCTTCGTCATTTTTTTATTTACCCCGTAATGGAAAAATTACGTTTTACGTTTTGCGGTTGAACAATGTCGAAAAGGGTGACGTTTTCGATATTTTTCTGGAAGAGATTCAAATGAATACAACGTCTTTAAAACCGATCGACTTACTCGTCTTGTCTTGGTCGATTTTAAAAATGCCACAGGTTTGGAACGCGATCGTTTAAAAAGTCTTGCGGCACTGCGGAGAAAAGAAAAGGACGACTTCAAAACGGTTCAAAGACCTTGCCGTCCTCCGTAAAGTCCAAGGTATTTAATTTTTCCGTACGCCACCGGCCGACAGTCGCGTGGTTTTCGCCCATTCGCGTACACATGGATCGCTTGCGCAAAGTGCCGGCACATCGGACCTCCCTGTGCACGCCTCGCTTCTTCCTCCGATTATTATCCACGCTAGGACCACGCGTCGCGATCTTTATCGCCCACTTTTCTCTCTACCTGCGGGAGTTTCTATCGCGATTAAACGTTTCCTCGAGAAATGCGAGCCTGACGGAAAACCGGGCCTCGCTCGACGGATCCGTCGTCCTTTATTTGTAATCACCGAACGATGTAACATCTATTTGTTAACCGCTTTGACTCTCATCATTTTCCTCGCGACAGGACATCGTACGAGAATCGAGCGACTAATTCGTGCGCGCAGAATGTCGAAGAGTTTTATATTCCAAAGGAAATCATAGGATTATGCAGGGAGCGATGGTAAAGAATCGACGCAGGATTCGGTTTTCGAAACAAACGTATATTCTCTGTCTTTGCCGAAGCTCCATCGCAGCGTCCTAATTACGCGTTTTCTTTCTGCCGAACACGAACTCATTGTGCCCTCGTCGCAACGCGCTGCCTTGAGATTATTTATTTGGAGCCTACACTATTGTTTTTCGCGCCGTCAGTGACCGATAGCCCAGTATCGGCGGCTCTGGTCAGCCCTTCGTTGATAGATCGGGCCGCAATTGTTTTCGAGGCAGCTGGATTGTATTATCATTCATTTGAAAGCGCACCGTTCGGGGTGGCATAGCCGGCGGTTCCATAGGCGGGTGGTCAATCAGCGTTTGCCTATATCGCAAAGTTTATCACGATCGACGTATAAACTGCCCACCGTATATCCCCCTGACACCGCTCGCGCCTGTTTGTACGGGGATTTAAACGCGCATCGGCCGATCAGCACGTAATCTCGGATTTCATTTTGGCCACGTTAAATCGGGAAACCGACAACGGGGCGCAAGGGTTTTCCAGAAATGATGGTCATTCGGAACGTAGCAAAAGTGGCGTCGTTTATGGTGCCAATCGAAAATAAATATGTTGCACGCGAACGTCGAGCGATCACCGCTTCGAAAAGCGTATTATCCGCCGTTAATGGATTTTTTCCCAACGCTTGGTCGCGGGGGCAACGCTCGAATCTCCGTAGAAAGCGAGAAATGGTTTCGTTGCACGGAAGAATTACGATGAATAGATTAGATAGGTTGCTCGAAAAAAATGGACCTGTATCGAGAGAAAGGCGGTCGCGTAAAGTCCGTAATTTCTCCAAGAACCGAACAAGGCTTTCCCTTCCGAATTTAGTCGAGGATGTGTTTAAACTCGATATGAACTCGATCCGTCCGACGTTTCGCCGTTCGTTCTGCTAATCGTCCCTAATTTCACACAAAGGGATATAACTCGATTAGTCGATATACGATCGTTAACGCCCGAGAAATGTTCTCCATCGTCCAATCACCTTCCAATCACTCGCGTTATTAATCGGCGGCAACATCTCGGTGTGACTCCATCCGCGGTATGTAAATTCCATTATCCGTATCGCCCTCCCGTAGCTAATTCACCCGCGCGCTAAAGAAATCAGATCGAGCGTGTGGCGGCGAGGTGACTTTCGGTCTTGGCGGATCAATCGTGGCGCATGCGGGCGTAGAAATGGTTCGACGAATCGAAAGGAGCTTACGGGAAGTCTGGCACGGGCCGTCATCTTCTCGAACGACACGGTCCTTCGTCCTTCTTCGCAAGCACCGCCGCAAAAAGCTCGTTCGGGCTTCTAATACCGGGCCCGGTGAAATTACGCTTCAATGGCGAAATTGCGCCAGGAATGAGCTACGTCCCGCGGCCGTGCCTCGCATGCATAATTCATAAGCGGGCCGTTACCGAGGAAGCCCGGGCGATAAATATTTTTTGAAGGCGGGAGGATGTAAAAGTGCATGCAAATGAATTCGTCCCTAATGTAGTGGGTACTACTTACACGATACTAAGCACTTTCCCGACACTTTCTTCCTCGTACACCCGGGACGTCGTAGACATCGGCGTCGTCGAGCATCGAGCCCTCGACGATTACCACCTTCTTCCGTTACTTAAGCGCGGTAAACTCCAAAAGGAGGGCACCGCGATCCTCCAAGAGGGCCTATCGCCTCTTAGCTCGTTCGTTTATATTGCGCGGCGAACGGTAAAGAAATACGAGCTACGATTAACGAGGATCCGCGAATTGAATTTTAAGATGTAATTTTGGGATGTAATTTTGGAGCAACCGCCGGCGGATTTAATTATATCTTTATTCCCTTAGCCGCAATATCCAAAGGAGCGTTTAATGTCATCGTTTCCACTGGCGGCGTTTTAAAACAAGGAATGGATATTTCGCGGATTACTTTCCGTGAACTCTTAGGAAACGGCTTCGGGAGTAGCACTTTGGCAATGGCCAATTCGGTTTCTCGGTTACAAAAGGACCGGGAAAAATCGAGGCTAGGGAGTATCACCAAGAGGACGTACATACTCGTAGATTAAGCCATATCGGTGAAGGAGGTGGGCGATTTCCAAATCCGATCGTCTTTACGAGCGTTCACGAGCCAGATTGCCGGCTTCGAAATCGGTATGGAGGGGCCATAATCGGCCGCGCGGCAGTCGCGGTGGATGCGAATTTTATACGGTGGTCATTCAATTCGCGTGTTACGGCTCCTGGACGCAATCTCTTAGGGCGAACGGTGGACGGATAGTTTCGGAATCGAGCAGCGGAACCGCTCATTGTTTCGATGTCGACGTCGGTGAATCAGGGATGAAACTAGCCTCGGTCACTCCTTACGCACCTTACTCGATATTTAGCATCCCGTAATTTCGACATGACGCAGACCGAACTTTGCGAGGGAAATATTCTGCCGTTTCCGTTTTTCGTAGTCCGTTCACGATGGTTTCACGTCACTGTCCGCTCATCGCTCGTCCAATTCCCCTCAAATACAGGAGACACGTTATAGGGCCTTCAGGATATGCCACGAAAGCGTGGCTTATAGGTGCACGATCCTTATCTCCGCGGAATACCGCGTCTTAGCGCCTCCAACTTCGCCGTTTCGTTTTCCTCCACCTCCGCAGACTCGCGATCTCCGTATCCGATATACTCGGTATTATCTAATTTCGATGAATTATTAAAGGAGTTTCAGGGCGTATGTCGCCTCGCGCATCGCGTCTTCGGGTTCCCTTTCGAACTCCGTACTCGTCCTATCTTTCTTCATCTCCTCATATCGTCTCTCTCTCCCTCCCTCTCCCCCCTCCCCCTCGTTTATCGAGCCACGATCCAGCACCCCCGAGGATCTCTCTCCTCCATCGAATTATCTCGTGGCCCCGGGCATGCCATCTGTTTCGATAGGGGAGCCCCACTCTAATTAGGTACAGCGACAGTTGTAAGCGCGCTAAATCAAATATCTAATGTCCTCGCGAGGCCTGCTCGATACGTGGCGAAAATTCCATACGATTTCCATAGATTTAGCTCGCTCGTTCGGCCATCGCCCGCGGCGGATCCTCGCCCTTTCCTGCGAGTTCGTAACGAAGCGTTGATAATCGCGGGAAATATTGGGCCGTGCGGACGGCAGAATTAGATACGCAGGGGGATAACCGCCTGTTTCCTGATTTTTCCTGTCGAAGGGGGGAATTTATCCGCGCCCCGTTGCCTCTCTCGTCCGTTTTTTTTTCTTTTTATTTCGCACCCCACCGGGGGCCGATTTCGGTCTCCCTAAATCTGGCTCGTTAAACTCCCGTAGGTAAGCGATAATGCACGCGGAATGAGCGATAGTCGGCCGTCAATGGCCGTTTCGGATTTCCTTCGGTGCTCGCCGAACCGATCGAGATTCCATCTAATCGAGAATTCACCGCCTGGATTTTTCTCCGAGTCCTTTTTTCTACGAGCAAAGTTGCATTAATGGCCGCTTAAAAGAGGGTACGATGATCGTATCCAACATAAGTATCCGGTTTTTCGTTCGACAAAATATTTGCTCATTGCAATTAGAATTATTGGCAGGGCGGCAATGTTTTGCGCGCTCGCGAGGTCGTCGAGGTCCTAACCGTTTCGTCGAAGTAATCGAGAGAGGGGCGAGTAGGGAGGCGCGCAGTCTGCATCGTCGCTCGTTGAACCGGGTCCTTCCGAGGGATGCTCGTTTCGCCCTCCCGACACGGGTCTGCGGTCTCCTACGCTCCTCGCGATAATTACTCGGCGATGTCAGCGACGTAATGTTCTAATTATCTCAGTTTGCACAACGCGACGTGATTATGATGACTGCTCCCTACGTGGACAAATTGTTTTCGCGTGGAAATTCCACGCATCCCGCCCCCGCGTTTGCCGAATTAAACGGGACGTTTACGGACGCCCGAATTAAAAACGTCCCTTGACTATCCTCGTCGCGTATACGGAGTGCCTAGGGTCACGCTTCGTTATTACGCAACGTTTTAAAACTCGATCTCCCGAAAAGCGTACAAAAAAAATCCTAAAGTTTCTACGACATTTAACGGAAATCCCCGGCTCGGATTATTAAATGCTCCCTCTCGTATCGACATCGATCTACCGTGGCCATCCTTCATCCTTGTTACCCCCGGAACCACATTTATTCACTACTACAGCCGCGTATAATCTTGCAAAAATTTCTCATTATCCCGAGTTAATATCGCGTAACGCTATCGTCCCCATTTTGGGGTGCAGTCGCAAAGAAGGGAAGGTCGTTTTGGGCGGCGTCCCCTATCGGTCGCTGGATCCAATCTCCCGACAGACGTATTACGAAAAGATGGAATAGAGCGTGCCTTTGTTTTCCTCCCGCACTTCGCTCCTTCAATGCGCGTACACTGCCTCTCAAAAATCTCGGGACGCTCGCCGTTCGTTGAGCGGTCTTTGGGAATATCTTACAATTCCCTTATTCGTTATTCGTTATTCGTCGTACCGTTGATGCGCTACTCATCGAATCTCGCCGGTTCCGCGAATGTTTATGGAAGGTAGTGTACGCGCGTACGCGAGTGGGCCACCCCAAGGAAGCACCGTGGGCCGGATTCTCATACGGGGAGTTTCCCTCCCCCTTGGGAATTCTCGCTTCATGCATTTTATATTTCGACGGACTTTGATTCCTAGACGGGCCACGCGACCCACGGGGATAATCCTTAATCTTTGATCGGAAATTATCTTTGATCATGGCTCGGTCCATCGGTCGCTCTTTTTCCGCCGCTTCTTATCCCCCTGGGCGTGCACGGCACGCTGCCGCTGGTTTCTACCCACCTGAAGCGAAGGGTCCCTTGATCTCGTACCTTGTACGCTCCAAGACTGGACGCCTTTTGACTTTTCCTCGCCGAAAGTCTACTCGTATTCGGCACATCCGTTTTTGGGGGGAATCATCGGGGGGATATGACAGCGTTGAGCGATCATAGAAAACATAGCTGCGCGATGCTCGATATTCTTGTACATCCTCGGAGTACCTTCACGCGGTATGCTCTACGGCAATCGCACGATAATGGGTCAACGAGAGAGAAAGAGAGAGAGAGGAGGTCGATGGAGAGGTTATGGAATATAATTCTGTTGGCGGTGCTCCTGGTTATGGAGCAGAGCATGCCAGAATATTAGCCGGTAGTTTCCTGCCTTCCGATTTCTCATTTTATCGGTGGCCGGTGCTAAATCTTTCCTCTCAAAAATTAGGTCGCATCCCTTTACGAGCGCCGTTCCTATTACCAGGACCATTCCATTTCCTGTCCTTCGGTTTCTCGGCCGTCGCTTCTCGAATACTCTTATGTATACGCAGGGGGAGCCGCCCGTTCCGAGGGAGACTCAATTTTCGAGATAAAAAGCAAACGTCGCGACGATACATCGTCGATAAGTAACGATATTTGTATATTATCTTCCAAGACCGGACCTTGACGTGTCCCCTTTTCCAAATTATTCCGAATTTCAGAATTCAGGCTGGTTTATATTTCTATTCCCGAGCAGCTGGATATCTCGAAATACCACTCGCGATCTCCCCGAATTTTGTTTGTCCCGTATATTTATACGTCCACGTCTTCGAGGAGGTCCATTCTCGTTAAAATTCGGAATTTTTTCCGAATAGAACTCTTTCCGTACGGCCCACAGAATACCCGATGTTGCGTTAATTCCTCTCCAAATAGTAGCAAAATTGTCGTGCTTCTCGGGGAAGAGGATTCCCGATTATTTTTCCACGAACACCGTCGAAATAACGATGCCGATGTATCATCGTGGCGTGGGGGATCGCGAGATTCCTCCGAGAGCCGTACCCCGACAGGATAAACAAACCGAGGCCTCGTCTAGCGCGTCCCCGGCCATCCGGATTGTTTATTCGTCGCTCGAGCAATCATCCTCCGAGGAAACTTATCTGGTCTCGGCCGCTCCTGCAGGCCGGCCTCTCCAGCCGGCCATATCTCGCCGATAACTCTTAATCTTCTCGGCGAAGATTTCGCCGTGCTTCCGAAAAAAGCGGAAGGAAGACTGGGGAGCTGCGCCGCTCTAAGCAATGAGAGGAAGACGAAAGCAAAGCCGAAAGATAGAGGAGGAAAATGGCGAAGTCGTAGGGGAAGAGGCGGGGAAAGATGCGAGAGAGAGAGAGAGAGAGAGAGAGAGAGAGAGAGAGAGAGAGAGAGAGAGAGTGAGAGGGGGAGGGGGAGAGAGTGTTTCGAGAGAAGAAATCCTCGTGCGGACGATCTCGACTCGGCTTACGAAGTTGGCGAAATACTCGAGTCTCTCTCCCTCCTCACTCTTCGACGTTACTTTCGCCGGCGCCCTTCCATCCCTGCGCGCCCTCCCTCCCTCCCTCTCTTCCTCGCCCATAGCTCGGCGCCTTTTTTCTCCCGCCACACCCCGATTGCGTACGTGCGAGGCGTGAGCCTTTTTCCCGAATACCTTCGGCCCACTCGAGTATCGACGCTCTGTCTTAGCGCCGCCCGGAGGAGTCGCGCTTAATGTTTCACGAACAGTGGCCCTGGCATTCGCTTCCTCGACGGCTCGATCTCGTCATAACCAAATAAATCCGAGAGTTTCGATCGGCGCAGAGTGCGCGATGAAATTTAAAGGAGTAGAACGAAGAGTGAAAGAAGGGTAGGATGATCGGATCGCGCGGATTCACGGTGTTCGGTACGCAGCATGGCTAGCTTAATGGCACGAGAAAAAGCGAGAGACGCGTTCTTCGAGTACATATCGTTCCAAAGTTTTAATTTACTCGAAGTATTTTAGGTGGACGTCTCTTGAAATTTTTCTTTAAAAGCGGTTCTTCCAAACGTATTTTTGGAATATGGACCTTGAATCTCCAGCGATGAATTTCTAAAGTCGTGTATCGTCGATCTCCCTGGAGCTTTCTGAGGTTTATTGGAAGAAGTACCGTCGATGAGGTGTAAAATAGTCATTTTGGTCTCTCTACCCCTCCATCCTCGAGACCCCGTCGATCTCTCCGAGGACTCGGTCCGTTCTCCTCTCGCCTTCCCGATCCTCCGTCTTCCTCTCGGGGTCGTAGGATTGCGCGGAGAACGCGTAAAGGCAGTCGCGGAATACGTGATGCATTAATATTTAAAGTAGCCGCAACCGCCTTCGAGATCTACCGCCAGGAGCGACCCTGGCCGTTGCCCGGCCGGCGAAGGACGATAGGAGCGACTTGGAAGTCCATTGGGGTTTTACAAATCCGACGAAGGAGAGGTTAACGCCGATCGATTGGCTCCGAAACGAGCTACGCACGCTTAGCGTCACGCTTTGTCGCGGAACAAGCCTTTTCGATTTTGTTAAAAGGTTACGGAAATATTTAACGTAAGAAACATTTGTTTCGAGATTCCTGAGCGTCGTCGCGAGAGATACGAATGTACGCGAGGGATACAAAGGTAAACGCGAGTCTGAGAAATGTCGGGACAGCGCGAACAATCGAACGAACCAGGATGCGCGCATAAAGGAGCGATTATTGTTCGAGTCGGTATTAATGTCGACGACAATGCCGTTTCTCGTTAAATCCGTTGGCATCGAGTGTCTGGTGCTCTCGAGGCTTTGGGTGGCTCCACGAGGAATGGAAAGGCCCGATGGGGCAAGATCCTCGGAGAAACCGGGCACAATAACCGATAAATATTACAACGTCTCGGCAAGGCCGAATTAATCGGAGTGGGGGATGACGATTAAGGCAATTAGAGAGCGCGGGCGGAAGGTTCGCGGGCGTAGCTCGTATTTTAGGGAGAGGCCGACGGGAGGGGTTAGGGGCGCCGTTGGATTTATTAATTACGGGCCATCAGCGTTCGCGTGGGCGCATTTTCTCTCCGCGAAAGCGACGATTCAACCTCTCTGCCAATCCTGGGCCGCGGAGCGCCGTCCAAGAGATCGTAGCCACCGGTCCGGGGGTATAATTCTTATTACCCCGGGCTGTGCTCTGGCTGGGGGCACGGGGCACGGGGCACGGGGCGTGGGGCATGGGGCATGGGCAACGCGGCCGCTTTCTTTGAGGGTTGCCGCCTCTCGCAATAGCCGGCTCTAACAAGGCAAAAAAGTACATTAATTGCGCGCTGTGTTGCGGTATTATTAAATTCTTATGGAAATGCAGGCACAGGGCCGGACTCATAAAGTTCGCTATTGTGTTATAAAATCTAAATAATTTCAAGTTCTCGAGCCAGGCCGCTTGCCCGTTCTACGCTTCGCCGCTTTTCATGCCCCTCCTTTCCCACCGGTTTTGAAGGAGGAGACGGTTACGAGAGGTCGGATAACCGGCGGATCGCGGATAAAGATTCGCGCCGGGCGGCGAGGAGGACTGGAGAACGAACGACAAGATGGCCCGACGACGAACGACGGGAGACAATGGCGGCCGCAAAGTGCCGGTTGAGACGTTCCAAGGCACCTCGACGATCGGCGCTGCCAGCCGCGATCTCGAGTGGATGCACGGCTTTGAACGCCTCGCAGAACCTCGACGGAGGGGGCCCCACGAGCCCGAGTCACGTCCTCCCTATCGTTTCTTTTTTCATTTTCGAGATACTCCCTTCTCCTTTGTCTCGACAGAGAACGCGGAGGATCCACCTTGTGACCTACCACGTACCATTGTTCTTTGTTGAGTTTTGCAGGGTAATTCGCTTGACAGATTAATCGCCCGCGTTGCGCCAAATACGTTAGAAACCGCCGTCTTTCGAGTACGAAACCTCTCGCGAAAGACCGAAAAGCCGTTTACGCAGGCCGAAGGGATATACGCATCCCGTTATAGAATTAGAGGGAGAAAGCGCGAGATGTCAGCAGCATATCTTTTCGGACAGTCAAGGTTCTTTTGCGGAGTAGGCTTTGAAAAATAGCGAGAAGTCGGTCGAGGAAACCGGTCGGCGGTTAGGGTGAACTCGACTTTGCACGGCTGCCGTGCCTTGTCTTCGCGACGAGGCGTCCACGCGCGGAAGGTTAAGAGGCGAACGCAATCGGATATTCAAACGATGTTTACGGAATCGGACTTCTGGTCGAGCGCTGCTCCCTTTTTGCCCTGGCCTCTCCTCCTTCTTTCCCTCTCTCGCCCCCCCCCTCCCTCGCCCCTCGAGCTCTTTTCTTCCGCGCCCGTCCTTCCTGCCAAGAAGTTAACGGGCAAGTTTGCTCCTGTCCGCTGCCACCGAGTTAACAATTCGGTTAGGAAGTTACGGACGGTCCCTTCCGTCCTCCAGCTGCACCCTTCGCGACCTTTTTGGCGACGGCCAGTTCGATGGTCTTCTACTCGAAAGAGCTTGACTTCTCGTTACCGCCGGCAGACGTCTGGCTTCGTGCTGGGAGTGAAAATCAGTAAATTCGACCACTCCTCTTTCCCTCCGCCTGCCCTCCCACGGAATAACGAAAAACTCGGCCGCCCTCGAGTAACGCGGCCTGCACTGCGGGTGTTTCGAGTTTTGCGCGCCGACCTTGCCATCGGGGAAAATGGCAGAGCGGCTCGACGTTTCGATCGGAATGCAAGGATCGCGCGATAAGTAGGTTTTGTCGAGGGTGTCGAAGTCTCGAAGTTCTTCTTTGAATTTTGGTTCGCTCGATTTTTGACAGCGGCTTCCATGGTCGCAAATGTATACGCATCGCGTGGAAAATTATTCACCCTCTCGAGATTCTCGGGGAAGGTTTCGACCGTCTTTCTTATAATCGTAATTTATCCGTCGTTATGGCGGTCCGCTCTTTCCAGCGGATCCATCCTCTTCGAGATCCGGCGCGTCCACTTTTTTTTATAGTCTTCCTTCCAGCGATCGAGTCTTTCCAACGAGGGAAGAGCCGGCTTTCGCGATGGATTCTGGAATAAGCGACGACGGTGCTTCGGGTCACAAATTTAAGGAGACTTACGAGCGAATAACGCGAATCTTGGCCGTTTACACGCTTTCGGCATAATTCCAGATTATGGTATCGAGGAGAATCGAGTTGACGGAGCGAAATTTTCTTGGTGAGGACATAAATATCGTATTCTTAGTGTTTCTACGCCGGGACTGTCCGTGGTAAACGTCGTGGCACGAGGTAACGTCCGCGAATATACTTATTCGTTTGTTCGGGAGCGAGGACGATAATAATATCAATCTCTCGCGTTTCGCGTCTGGAAAAACAAGGCGGGAAATCTGACCCCGTTATCCATCTCCTTGCTTCGGCGGTGATTCGTGCTCCGAGGTTTGAAGCGGCCGCCGCACAACGCCCGACCTTTACGCTCGGTTTGGGATTAAGCAATACGGATACATAATTCGCACGTGGCGCGCGGCTCTTCCCTGTATTAACAAAAATTATCTTTTGATTAATCTTCCGTTTACCCCGAGGGGCGATGTATATACATAGGCATCCGCGCCGACAAAATGATGGCCGCGATCGGAGGGGGATGATTTCCCTTCCAAAAAGAGGCCACTGCCCCCATCGCGCGCATTCGATGTTCTTGAGAAAGTACGGTACGAGTTTATCCTGCCGTTTCTTCCCCCATTCTGCGATGGTTAAATCCTCGCCGACAACGATCGCCTCGCGCCACGATCCTCCGAAAGAGGTTCGATCAAAATCGAATACTATTCGGACGTTTGAAACGTTGGCGCCAAAGTCTCGAACGGTCGATCGAGATTTGGATACGCTCGAAGAATTAAGATTCTCGCGTTCGGTCATCGTTGATCGAGCGTGGATCGCGTAATGGCGGCTTTGGTAAACGGGCCGACGGCTAATCGAAGGACATTCGACCCGCGGTCGATTTATAAGCGTATCACGGGGATACACCTGTACCACGCAGCGAATGCAGGAGATATTTTAGTCCGGAGACGAATAATATTCGGCCGTGTAATCGACGATCACTATTCCTTATTATGGTTGCATTACATCGATCGCATTAATAACCGCGGCTATTGTGGCCGTAAGTCAAACCTATCGGTAAAGTGCTCGGTATCCCCTCTCTCGACCGAAATGACGCGTTGACGTGTCACGTGCTAAACGAGGTTTAATATCAATTCGAAAACATATCGAACGTTCCATCTAAACGCGACGGTAGACAGAACCTTTTTGACCAAGCTCGCCCTTGCTTCTGTACGGGCAACGAGATAAAGCAAATCCCATCCGAGCGCAAACAGGGGCCCTGGCAGTCCTGCTGTCTTCCGCGCATCCAAAATGCGGCGATTTATTATTCCAGCTTGTACGGATGATTTTCGCTATCGACTATCCCGCTTTTCGGATCGCGGTAGGCTAGCGAGTCGCGCCTCTTCGAGGAACGGTGGCGGATCGATCTAAATACCGGCCGGAATCAACGTGCCGCGGTACCAGCCGATAAGATCGATACGAGGCAGATCCGATACGAGGCGCTTTATCCAGCTCAAAAAACAGGCTAAACCAAATCCTTTCCATAAGCAAACAGAGTCTCGTATAACCCTTCGTCCCAAAAGCGCATTTACATAGCCGCGGTTCCACGTCAAAGCGCTTGCGGTCTACATTGTCGAATATCCCGATTAAAAGCCTCGATATCCGCACTTTGGTTTATTAACCCGTTGATCAAAGTACTTTTTAATCGGTAGAACGGGCCGCGCGACGTTGCTCAAACTTGCTTCACGGATTTAACGACACAGGGGCATTTAAAGAAGATTCGTTTCAAGTGGCGGAAAGTAATGAAAAGGAATTGCTCGGCACGTCCGCGCGATTGGCACGGATAGAAACGAGAGTGCGACGATGGAGCTGCTTTATCGAATTATATCGCTCATCATTGAGCGCGATCTACGTCATAATCCTTCCATTTAAGATACAACGAACGCGCCTGGAATGCCGTTCTGAATAGTGCGTTATTACCGGCCAATTGGTTAACTCGTCCTATTCGTTACGAGAGAAGTTCGCAACTGTCCCCGGTTATAACCTCTTTTAAATTCCATTCGGCAAAGAATCCTTCCCACCGCGGAGAGAACTTGGTTCTTTGTTCGTGACATTTTCCAGCCCCAAAGGCTACTCGGCCGGGCGTTTCTCGATGGGCACGTAATCGATCGTCTCGAAGCTGGTCGATTTTCGGCGAAAGGCTCGCGAGTCGGCTCGGCCAAAATCCCGGCCCGAGTGAGATTCTCGATGTAACGCGCTAAAGGATCGGTACATCCGAGCGGACGCAGCCCCGCCACGATGATGGTTCGCAACGGATTTCGTCCAGCGGAGGGTCCATTCGGATCTTCTTTCGCGTCCCCACCAGTCGGCCGTCTTATAAATATGATAATACGCGAGGAGCAGCCTAGGAAAGAAGCCCTTTCCAGCCCCGACCATCCGCCAGGACCGTTCCTTTTCGGCGGCGGAAGGAGTCGCCCTTATCGAACCTCGCCGCTTTACGATATTGGAAATCCGAAAATGCCGAATTAAAGTCCGTTCCCCGCGCCGCCCTCCATTCTTCGCGTTCCCGAGGGGGAAGCAGCGCCAGCCGACGTCTGTGCCTCGCGAATCGAGGAAATAAGAGACGCGTGTAAATCGGCCGATCCGTGAAACGGCGCCTCGCCCATCTCCAAATCGAATTCGTCGTGCCTCCCCGTAGTCGATAACGGCCCCGATGATAACGAGTCGCTCGCAGATGTGGCGCATCGTGGCTCTTCCAAGGGATCCGGAGACGTGGAATAATCGGCTGGAATCCGCGCGCGGCGAGACGGATTACGATTTTATGCTCCTCGCCGATATCCAGCAGCCGCACACGCCCTTCGCGAAGATGCGCGGCCCTTTGTGGATAGCCGGTAATTCGTTTTGGTGAACGCGAACCGATGTTCCTCACGATTTTCCGCCATATCGAACACTTTTTCTCCCTTCGAATCGTTTACCGACAAATTGTTTAAACTCGACGGAAGCTATTTTGCGTTTTGCCGAGGGAGAATGGCGGTTGCGCGGCTTTGTACATATCCAAAGCGACGCGGAGTATAAAGCGTGCATTAGACAGGTTTGGCTTTTAATATAGCGGACCCGGCCTCGTGTCTATATATCACGGC
>JBCFXI010002782.1:0-14561 GCA_038496175.1 Ampulex compressa
TTTGTCGGCAACCGCTCAATTATTATCCTAAAAATATTATTCGGACATTTAAATATTGTTTTAACGATGCAATAATCGGCCAAGTTTAATAGATGTTTAAATGTAAAATATATAAGGGAGAAGAGAAGAGAAAGTATTTGTAGTTTGCGTGAATACATGAGAATTTGATCGAGTTAGAAATGAAGATACTCCATGAATCAATTATTCGTTACATTAATAATGCAGCTTGTAAACTTTCATGATATAGCATTCATATCTTGTCGAGTCATCATGAAGATCATGGAGAATCTCAAAGAAGACGACGTTATAAAGCAATTCAGAAAATCTTGGTTCTCAGAAAAGCAGACGTCATGTTGCGCCATTTGCAGAATTAAAAATTTGGCATTTATTACCACACATGGGTACGTCAAGAGTATTCAAAAATATCGTATCGACACCACTTTATAAAAATATAAGAAATACAACAGCGAAATATAAGGATACGATAGACTTATTACGATATATATCACCCAAACGTCTTAAATTACGTTTAAAGGACTCAGGCTTTTAAAAATTCTATAACAAATCCGGTTGTTCCTTTTTAAACTGACTTAACCCCATTTGTGACAAGAAAACACATATTATCCACTTATTAATCCCCATTGTTTTAACACCAATTATAAATCCAACTCTCTTAGAAACACTTATACGTAGATTCTTAATTTCACACAATATTATAATATTTCACACGTATAAATGAATTTCATCCAAACCCAACCTCTTAAATATCTCGATTTGAATATAAATCGACTTAGGTCGCTTTCAAAATAAACGGCTCCAATCCAAGTTTGTCCACGTGAACCTCGAAACAAATGTCGCGGTTCGTCCCCACGAAGGGCGTAATAAATGAGGGCTTAATGGTATAAAAAGTCCGTCGTATTGAACGATTATGCGGTGGTCGTGCAAGACACGCCAAGTGCACCTGCTGCTCCCGAGAACGACGCCGTTCGGCTATCGATATTGATAAAGCTAGGCCGTACTTACGATCCATTATCCAGCCGCTGTAAAGGATAGCAACGAGCCCCTGTCCACGTTTCGTACAATGTGTTTCGCGAGGACATAAAAATACTTTAACGCCGGATTCGAGATCCAGCTGTGGATGGAAGATTTTATATACGATTGGGATTTCAGACTGAGAGAACGTTTAGAAAGTGGGAGGAAAATTGATTTATTATAAAAGTGGCGTAAGTTCATTTATATTTAAATCGAGATATTTAAAAGTTCGCTTTTCGATGGAATTAAAGGATATCGATGTGTTACATCGCTTAAGTGTATCTAAGAGACTTAAATTTAGGATTTGTATTAAAATAGTAGAAATGATTTAGAGGATAATACGTGTTTGTTAGCCACAAATAGAGTTAGGTCGCTTTTAAAATTAAGAATTGGGTTTGTTATAGAATTTAAAAGAGAGCAAGTTTACTCGACGTAATTTAAAATGTTCCAAATTGAAAAAACGATACACTGAGATGATACCTACTATACACACAACAAAACGTTTATGATAATTAACCACGTTACTAGAGTCAGTGAAAAATAATTGACAAATAGACTTAGGCTTTCAAAATAATCCACTCAAATTTTCAAAAAACTTTTGTTCCTTTAAATAATTTGTTTGAACGGGTTCACGAGGCTCTAAAAAACGTTCTTTCTGACAACTAATCTAATGCCATACACGTTACTATAGTCTGTAAAAAATAATTGACAATTAAACTTAGACTTTCAAAATAACCCGCTCAATTCCTTTTGTCTCTAAATTCCAAAACGATTCGAAGTACGG
This sequence comes from Ampulex compressa, assembly GCA_038496175.1. Classification (NCBI taxonomy): domain Eukaryota; kingdom Metazoa; phylum Arthropoda; class Insecta; order Hymenoptera; family Ampulicidae; genus Ampulex; species Ampulex compressa. Next base: position 1,817 of record JBCFXI010002782.1, read on the forward strand.
AGTAAGCTAGCATGTACGCGGATGTGAATGCGTCGCTAGAAAAAGAGTTCAAGGCATTAATTGATGCACACCTCGAGCTGCGTAGGCTCCGCTCAGTGGGCAGGGGAAGTTGCTATCACTGCCAGACGGCCCGCTTTTATTAATACCGTCCAATGAAGCGGTGCACGTTTTGATTTATTTAAAGCGCTCCCTGCCCATCGACTGTTCACTTTTATTAATAGTGATCTTGATTCCTCGGATGATATTAACTTAATTATTTTCATACGCCAGCCATTGAGCGCTGGATAATTTGTTTCGAATGCGCTGTTTAATTCGGCATAGGTTTTTCACATCAAATTCGCGCCTTCGCAAATGGAATTCAAGCTTTTGCAAAAGAGTTTATCCGCTTGCCTGAATTCCATTAGCAAAAGGGTGAATTGCACTTGCAAGGAAGTGAATTCCTGTTGCAAATGGCTGAAGTTGTTTTGCAAAAGGGTGAGTTTTATGTGGAAAGCCTGTGTACGAGCTCGTATAGGATGTATGGTGGCGACGTTTCGAGCGCTATGCCTGGTCCTTTTCAAACTATGCAAAAAATATATATTCTACATAACAAATATATTAAAAAATCAAAATGAATAACACGATTCTACAGAGGAAAAGATGGGCTTTAAAATAATACATAAAGTCAATGCAATTCAACACCAACTCAATGCAAAATAGATCATTGAAAATTAAAAAGACCTAATATTTGCAATAAAAATCCGTTTTCCACGGGATCATCACATCCATGTGGACGCTCGATCGCGGGGACTATTTGTTTGTTCGAAGCGCGTATTTCGAGCGAGGGGCTATTTGAAATTAAAGGGGCTAAAAATAGGCGGGGAGAAAGAGCGAATGAGGGAAATATGCGTGATCAGGGAGCAGAATGAAGATGGACGAAGAGAAACGGATTGGAGGGAAGAGATAAGGACGGATGGAGCTTTTAGTGGCTAAAAGCCTGGACTCTTGCCTGAAAAACTCCTGTCTGTATTCCATTTAACGTCTCTTGAGTTTTCCGTGCGATACGCACACTTTAAGCCCGGCGATTCGATATCTTCGGGAAACAGTAGGTCATAGGGCAAATAGCACTGGCGGTCGATGCTGAAAGTTAAAATAAGAGTCGGGAGCATTAAAGCAATACGTTCTTATATACGCGTGTTGGTATCCTTGGAGAGCTGAAAACGTGGTATATTTTTTCTGCGGAAGATCGCCTGGAAGAGGAGAAATTTTTCGTTCGTTTCCTCTCTTTACCGGTACAGCTGCTCCGCTCTTCTGTCTCCTTTCATCGCCAACGAAGATTCTTCGGTCCACGTTGCACCGATATGTGCAATGAACAAACGCATGGAACAATTATAAAAATAATTTTGATTATAATAAAGTAAATTACAAATATTAATTATAATCAATAAATTACAATTACAAATATAAATATAATTATAATAAAGTAAATTATAAATATTAATTATAATTAATAAATGACAATTACAATTATAAATATAATTGTAATAAAGAAGTAATAAACCGCTGATAAGCTCCTTCCAAGAATCCATCCAGCAGACGCTTAAGGTGGAGCTTTACATATTGATAAGCCCCGAGAACGAAGTAACGTCTATAATTAAGTGACGCGTGTGCGAGCGAGCAGAAAAATAACAACCGTCTCTTCTCCGCAAGACCTTCGGGAAAAAATAACTCGTTTTATATATACACGTTAATTGAAGAAAACTGGCGGCTTTCATAAATACAGAATCGAGCGCGAAAGCGGCGCGACTCGAACGTCGTTACACCAGTTTTCGTAACGAAGCTTAGAGAGTTTTCAGTCCCAAAGGGATTTTGCCAAATTAAATCTCAGGGGCGAAAAGGCGCCTCGCGCGGCGCTCAAAACGTGTGGGCTTCGGGTTTGCTTCCGTGGACTGCATATCCTCGCGAAACAACGCTGCTCGTATCTCGTGCTTCGCGCTCGCCGCACATTTCTTCGTTCGGAGATTATACCCGGTAATAAGTCATTCGATTTATCGGCGCGCCGGGGTAAAATATCCCCACAGGAGGGGGCAGACCTGAGGCAGGCGATGCTAGGTGCGATCCTGAGTTATTTCGAGCCCTGGATCGTGGAAAGTCCACCCGTGCGAAACTGACCGGGACGCTGCGTATTTTTCCATGTTAACCCCCTGAACTATAATTATTTTCTCGGTTGACATTGACTTCGCACCTTCCTGTTTTAGTCGGGGAGTTTTGAGAACTAGTAATGTCTCCTTTTTCATCGTCAACGTTATCGAGAATTATTCGTGAGCTAGCAATGTTCTTTTTTTAATATTCTTTTATGTCTTTTTTTTTGTACATACTTTGGTTGACATTGACTTCGTATTTTGCTGTTTTAATCGGGGAGTTTTGAGAACTAGTAATGTCTCCTTTTTCATCGTTAACGTTATCGAGCATTATTTGTGAACTAGCGAGGTTTCTTTCTCAATATTTCACGTTATCCCCAGAACTATAGTTATTTTCTTGTGTATATTTTGGTTGAGATTGACTTTGCATCTTCCTGTTTTAGTAGGGGAATTTTGGGAACTGGTAATGTTTCTTTTTTATTTTCCATGTTAACCCCTTCAAGCTTAATTATTTTCTCGGTGTTTATTTCGGTTGATATAGACTTCGCATCTTCGTGTTCTAATCTACGAATTATTCGTGCAACCAGTTCGATCGAATATACAACGTGTCGATTACAACTGGAGCACCTGAATTACTTCCGCTGCTACTAAAAGTATCAAAAAATGACTTAATCGCATCACTTTGGTTCTCGTAAATAGAGATCCGAATTCCGTTTAGAACCTCTGGAGAATTTTTCATGTATACCGCAGCTCTGGTCGCTTGGAATCAACCTTGAATTTCTTGAATTGCTCCTCGGCCAAGTGACGTTAGCAGTTGGTGTCGAAAATTAAACAATTAATTAAGCCCTCGTAATTACTTAGTTGCCAACCTAATATATCCACCATGGCGGTCGTTCGCCATGCAGGGGTTGGCCTACACGGGGAACCATCGCCGTTTCTCAATTATCCGGGGTACGTCTCTCTGCGACGGGAGTCGAGTGGCTCACCTCTGCCCTCGCTACAAAGAACGAGTGGCGGTGCTCTTCAAAATAACGGGCCACGCTCCGTCTTAATGAGCCGTGCGAGCGCGCACGTACACATACGCGCACAATGTGTGTACGCGCAAACACACACGACGGGCATATACATATATACATACACTTGCATATATGCACGTACAAGCCTGCATGTATATACACGCACAAATATACACTCGTACGAATACGAACACACCCGAACATACACGAATAAACTCGTACGAATACGAACACAGACGAACATACACGAATAAACTCGTACGGACACGGACACAGACGAGCATACACGAATAAACTCGTACGAATACGAACACACACGAACATACACGAATAAACTCGTACGGACACGGATAAAGACGAACATACACGAATAAAGTCGTACGAACGCGGACATACACGAATAAAATCGTACGAGCACGAACATACACGGACATACAGGGCCACACACCTCCATGGCCAGTTTAGTCTTTATTGGATTCCGCTGATGTACACGTTAATGCGCCTCGCCCGGAAATTGTGAGCTTGAGGGGCTAAAGGACAAACGGTCGGAGGGGGCGGCTTTTAACGAGCGAAATGTTTGCAAATGGAAATGCGACGGGCCATTCCTTTTTTTTTTTGTCTACCGATTCAGGGTGGTTCAAAATCCTGATATCGCGATCAAATTATGAGGGTATCCCTTGATTCGTTTGAAGATTAGTATAATAGGGTTTTTGAGGACTCTGGTAAGAAATCTGAAGTTGGATCGATTAAAAACAAAGTGATTATCGAATGAAAATGTAATCCTTTCTTACTTCGCTTTACATCTATCTTAAAAACTTTCCGCGTCTCATTCCTCCGTTACGTCCCGCGATAAATTCCGCAGTTAACTGACTAAACCGTAGGTTCTAGGCCAAATGACCTTAGCAGTCGGTGCCAAAACTGAAAGAAAAAAAGGGAAAAGCTTCGATCTGCGTTAAAAAAAAATACTTCCAAAAAAAAAGACTGCAGTAAAAGTTGCGTTAAAAACCGAGCATTCGACTTTTTCTCGTTGATCGCGTCTGCGACTCTGTCTGAAGTCTTTCGAGTGCGCGCATTCCGTGCCAATAAACAATCTGTATAAATTTCATTTAATTCTCTAGCCTTTTGAATTTGGCACACGGAGCGCATTAAGCGCAAAACCATTCATCGGGCGTTCGAAAATAATCCCCGGTGAAAATTCTATCGACAGGCCAGCAATATCTGGTAGGAGCTAAAAGTCAGAGTCCGTTATATTTTCAGAACGCTCGTCCCAGGATTACGCTTTAACGTCCATCGACTGTCGGCATTTTTGCATCGTATTAAGCGAGAAAAAAGTTCCACTCGCGGTGCGCAGGTTAGAGCGAGTCGCGAGTGGATATTCGCTGATGCATTTTGGGAGGAAAGCCCCGGGAGTCTTTCCCGCGGATGAAAGGTCCATTTAACACTCGAACCATCGAGGGCTATCCCGACACATCCTGACGTGTGAATATCCATCGAAGGAGAAAGGCGCGAGGATCGGGATATATTGATCTGCGAGAGGTACGCTGATCTATGCGATCGTTCGCGTACTGCGACAAAATGGTGGATCATCCTGAAGAATGTAGCGTCTCGAATATAAATGGAATGTCGAAGGATGGAATTTGGAACTTTTAAGCCTTTTGGTCATGGAGTTATATGAGGACATAATAAAGGAGTATATCTGATTAGTATCTGAATTTGATAAATTTGATAAATATAATAAATGTCTAAATTCGATGGATTGTTTTTTAGAGGCTGTACTCGTATTATCACGAGCATAGGTTCTATTTAAAAAGAGGGTAGACCTCTTCTGTCAATTTGTGTTATTACAAAACGAAAGTAAGGACGCACATTCGAGTAGAATCTTCACAGTTGTCTTTGTACCTCCAGTGAATCGTGGATAATTTTCAAGGACTAACGGCTGAGAAAGATATACGTTGGAGGAAAAGAGGAATAATTAATAAAATCTTATAAAACACTTTAATTTTTTAACTTATACTGCGCTCACTTGAACATACTGGCTTCACCTTGAGACGCGTTACTTGGGGACCCCCTAGGTATATTTTATACGCCTCAAAAATCATCGTTTAACTTCAAAGAACTGGTTAGCAAAGCCATGATTTTCTTTTTCTAGAAAAAAAATTTCTGCCTCATATCTCTTAATAATTAATTTATAATCCTATAAAAAATTGTATTATTCAATAACCTAGGATCTAATTGAATAATTAGAGGATTCATTTTATAATCCTCTAAAAAAGAAGATTTATCTCCTATAATTCACGAATTCAACATCAATGAGTAGTTACGTCTTTAAGCGGCGATCATCGATGATCCATAAAAGCGTCCATAAAAGCGACAATTGGTGGGAAATTCAAAATCATCCTCGTTACACGATCAGTGGCGGTGGTTTTACCTGCCATTATGGACGACCCCGTGGGAACTGTTTCCTGAAAATAGGGATGTGAATTAACTCAACTTGGCCGATCCATTATGTCGCCAGGGAGCAACGAATTTCTCAATCGCAAATTACGCGTGCGTTCCTTTGGGCTTAGAAACAACGACGTGGTCAAAATGATTAATGAACCGTCAAAATGATTAATGAACCGATTAATGAAAAAGCGAGGCTCTTTTCGAAGCGCGGCTTTGCGGAACTGTGTTCGCGTTTTCTTGGAAAAAGTAAGTTTGTTGATTAACTGTAAGAAAGCAAGGAGAAGATGAAATTGGTAAGTTGGAAAAAAAACTGATCCTTGCCAGCAGTGAGCAGTTTTTTTCAAGTGTGTTTTTTACACATATTCATAAAATATAATAAGAAAATATTTATATGTATTTCGTGGCAATTTTAATAGAACCAAGAGGTCTAAATGCATTATCAGGTTACTTAAAACATTTTATTTGCATCTTCCACTTATGCGGCTCAATCTATTTTCTTGTATTTTATCCTTTAAGCTCAGGCTTTCAACTTTTTCGATCGTAATCCACATATTCCAAGGAAGAAATCCGGAAGTGATAGGTAGGATTTAAGTCTAGCAATAAGATCTCTTGAATGGGCCTCCAAATCTCTATTCAATGCACCTTCGTGGCTCACCGTCAAATTGCTTAAAAAGCGCGCCTTCGGAGCTTTTTCCGATACAATTCGACGCGGTCCATTGTGACAGCACCTGAAAACCAGCTTTATAATTTGCACTAGAATTCGGTTGGCCCTTTTGAAGTATAATGCATTGGGCATCGTATCAATACGAATTTAGATCTTGCCACGAATTAAATAGTTATCAGCGAATGAAGTTATTACGATACTGTCGATATATAGTTTTTTATTTGACATATGGACCCTTTAGTTTGAAAGTGGTGCAATTTTCTGTTGTTTCGAGAAAATTAAAGGTTGTACAGTGTTCGTTAATTAAAAAGGTATAGGTATATTATGTCGAGTCTGACAATATTTCTACCAACTTACTTATTATAGTATTTTATTTAATAGAATATACTATATATTATATAAATAACCAGAGGAAAAATTACATTTATTCAATTATGCAAGCACGCGAGAATAAACAAAGCAGACGCTTTAATTTCTATCAATATTCAAAAATCCTCGAGCAAAAAACCTAGGATTCGACCCTTTGCCAAATGAAATACACCCTCTTGCTAACCAACTACTTCTACACATATATTATATTCAAAATCCCCAAACAATCTTAATTCCATAGTAAAAAATCAAAAACAGGTGACTTTCTTCCAAGATTACTTATACAGCTTGCTCACATAAATAACCGCAATAAAAAAAATCACACGTTTATCCAAATACACGAGAATAAAGAAAGTAAACGCGAAAACCTCTAGCAATATTCAAAACGGATTTGTATCCAAGCCTCTAAACATCCTCGAGCCAAAAACCAAGGAGCCTTTGGCCAAAAAACCGCTCCTACTTGGGAATAATCGAAAAATCCAAAAGCGGAGGTTTATTCGAGGGCCAGAAGGGGAGTCGATCGAAGGAGCGGCGCCCTCCTCGAGATTCATTTATATGTGAAACGAGGGGTCACGCGGCAATCCGTTTTATTTAAATCATGGCCATTCATAACGTCAAACTCGGACCCTTTTAATGGTGATTTACGTTTGGCCGTCTAGCCGGGCTACTTTTCGCAATCCGGCTGGACAGCGGGTCCGTGCCAGAAATTATCGAGCCGATAACAGGTCGGCTACCTGGGATTCCGGCTCCCTGTTATCTATGAACCCGGATGATCCACTGGCTGTAAGATAAATACGACGTTGTTCGTTTGGTTGGCTTCCTTCATTTTTGGTACCTGCTGCCAAGGCACTTAAACCGTTAGTTTGCCCATTATCGCGCAAAAACCTATTTTTGAAGGGTATTTTTGAAGGAATTTTTTAGGCTAAACCAATTTTTTCCTCCTCGTTAATGCTTTTGCAGTGTAAAATCATGTATTCTGGTCCAAAGGACGTCTAGTTTTTTTTTTATGTTCGAGAACACTTTGGAATGTAATGAGAAATGTAAAAAAATGCGTTTGTCTATTGTCGCACAAGAAGGTATTGTTGAAGGGATTTTTTAAGCTAAATCAATTTTTTTCTCTTAGTCAACCCTTTCACAGTGTAAAATAACGAATTCTAGAAAAAAGAAAGTCTAGTTTTTTTTTCATGTTTGAAAACACTTCGGAATCAGAGAAAGTCAGTGCTTGTAAATGCACTGCACATTTCCGGACCATCAAAGCATCAAACCGCGCCGCCAAAGCGTAGGTTCTCGTATTTTGAGGCTTAGTCAAGTACATAAAAGCTTTCGTTGTGCCAACTGAATGTTCAATAACTGTTTTTGGCCTTTAATGGCTTCCAGTTAATTTTGACACTTCTTTGTTTTGTATTAACACTATGTAATTATTGGTATTATTAACACTATGTAATTATTGGTATTATCTTTCTTTTCACGCCATTTTTTTTTAAATGAAATTTGGTCCTCTTCATTCAAGCTTCATTATTAATTTAAATATTAATTTTAATTTTTAATAAAGTATCAATCTGCACAACCTTCAATATCGATATCATACACCAAGTAGTCACATATACATATCCAAACATCCAGTAAATATCACACTATTCGATATCACAATATATCGAATATCTTCGATAAATTAAAGTTGGATATAGAAAAAGATTCTCTTCATTGTGGGGAAAAATTCAGGTTTTAAGGGTGTCTTCGTTTTGTCGGAAATAGAAGGAGCCGCTCGTACGAGCATACGAGGGAGCGTTTACCTTTGGAACTCAATTTAGTGGCGCGGTCCTTCATAGACCGGCCGGAAATTCAAATTCTAATACCCCGTAAATCTTCTTCCCGGAATTTCTTTGGGCGAAAGAAATGTTTCATTCATCAAGCTGCGGACGAGTCCAATTTTTCCAGGCCAACGAAAATTTGTATTCTTGAAATAGAAAATAATTCTAAGCCGAAAATTGATATCGAGTAAATGAACTCTCCATAGTTTCGAATGATATCTAAGACACTTACCTTTTAACGAAGATTTCATAGCAAAAATAATAAAAATCACAATTGAGTTTTTAGAATACCAGTGCGGTTTGGGAAATGTTGTTATTAAGGAAAGTATCGTGAAAATAATAAATGTCTATTGTTAACAGAATTACAAATATATATAAACCTTTTATTACCAGCTTATTCAACTATTTATTACCAAATTATCCAATTTGAATACAGAGCAAATAAAAATTCATTAAGACACATTTTGTATCGGTATTTTGGCGAGGATTTTTCCACCGTGCACTCCTTGAAAATCATTTCCATATCTTCGAACTTTAATATTCAAATTTTCCCCGGATACGTCCGAAAATCGATTCGTCAGGTTCGAGCTCTAATATCTCGATTTTATTGCGCCACCGAGGTCGACCTCGAGAATCGTTTTGCTATCCCCGAAATGCAATTTTCAGATTTGTCGACGTGCAAAACGTGCAATTGACATTTCGCTTTTCTTGACCTTCGATTTTTCGCAGAGGCTATGTCACTCTCGCAATCCCCTGCCGTGGATTTGAATCGAACAACTGAAATCATTCTGAATAAATTAATACTGATAAACCAGTAAACGAATAAGTAAAGGTGTTTTGCACATTCAAGCAAGGACTGTATTTGAGAAAGTATTTGCATGCATCTATCGTTGCATATTATTGGAAAATAATCATTAAAGTGAGTATCGATAGTGGAGATGCGAATCTTGTGGTTATTGTTCTTACATTAGGTCAATGTTGGTTACGTTTCAACTATCAGACTTTAATACATCCTAGACTTTAATCTTGAAACTCTAATGTAGGTTAAGATTTATTTACCAGACTTCAATACAGACTACGCTTCAACTATCAGACTTTGTTGCATTCTACGTTTTAAACATCAGACTTCAATATAAACTACGTTTCAACTCTGAAACTTCGATATACACTATTTTATTGATAAAAATCCATAGAGACTACGCTTCAACCATCAGACATCACCACACCCTACGCTTTAATCCTCAAACTTCAACACAAACTATATTATTAATCCTCAAACTTTAACGTAAACAATATATCCATCAAACTCCAATGTACCCTATGCTTCAACCATCACACTTTACTACACGCTACCTTTTAACCCTAAAACTTCACTATAGATCACGTTTTATCCATCAAGCTTCAGACCACGCTTCAACCATCGAACTTCACCACGTACCACATTTTAATCATCACACCTCAATGCACGCTACACATTAATCATCGCACATCAATACACGCTACATTTTAATCCCCAAGCACCCTGTTTCATTCCTCCAGACTTGGATAGGCAAAAAAAAGAAAGCATCAAAACACATCCAGTAGCCGTGAGCTCTGCCAGTGGCTTCTGCATTCCGAAGCAGGATTCGCCGGCAGTGGCGCATCTCGTCGCCTCGAATAAAGTTCAAGTTTTGCGAGTGCGACCAAGGGAGGAGGAGGAAGTCGAACGGCGATCCCACGGCGGCGCCGTATATTTATTCTGGCGACACGGCGATATTTCGCCGACCGCCGGAGACGCCGGTGCATTTACTTCTCACGCCTGGCGAATCGCGCGATAAACAAGCCGGCGCCGCTCGAGGATCATTGCCAAAAAGTTCCTAGGGGGAGGCGCCAGGTGAAGGCCCGTCTAGGAATTTAGCGCGCACTCCTCCAGCGGCGCGGCTGTTATTATTGTTGGAGTTCCTCGGGATCGTGCGTTGCGGACGCGTGCACTCGGTGGAAAGCAAGTCCATTTGCTGTTGGTTCGAGAAGGCTAGCATTGGATATAATGTTGGTACGAATTTAGATTTGGCCGCGAATTAAAGAAATATGAGGGAATGAAGTTATTATGGTATTGTCGATGTATAGTTTTCTATTCGATATATGGACTGTTTATCATATTTTGAAAGTGGTACAAGTCTATTTTCTGTTGGTTCGAGAAAATGAATGGTTAGGATTGGGTATAATATCGATATAAATTTAGATTTTGCCAGGAATTAAATGGTTATGAGTGAATGAAGTTATTATGGTATTGTCGATGTATAGTTTTTTATTTGATATATGGACTGGTCATTTTGAAAGTGGTGCGAGTTCATTTGCTGTTGGTTCGAGTAAATCAAGGGTTAGCATTGGGTATAATATCGGTACGAATTTAGATTTTGCAAGAAATTAAAAAAATATGAGTGAATCGAGTTATTATGGTATTGTCGATGTATGGTTTTTTATTTGTTTGATGGACCTTTAATTTTGAAAGTGTTGCAAGTCCATTTGCCGTTGGTTTGAGTAAATCAAAGGTTAGCGCTGGATATAATATCGATACCAATATAGACCTCGCCAGGAATTAAATAACTATAAGTGAACGAAGTTACCACGATATAGTCGAGATATAGTTTTTAATCGATATATAAACCTTTAATTCTGAAAGTGTGCAATTTGAAAGTTGCACGAGTCTTAAATACAAATAACGAGCAACTAGGCTGAGAGTGCCTCATATACACATTTAACAGATAAACAATACGAGATAAAAAACGAAAAAAAAAGAATGCACATTGGAGGATGTCTCGAAAGGTATCGCACCAGAGTGAATAACAAAATGTTAAATTCAAGTCTTCTTAGACTCGGATAAAGGATGCTTGTAAGATAAACGAAGGTCTCGTTTACGCGACGCGAAAGATAGAAGCTGCTCGCGAATCAACGATCATCCAGGGCTGCCAATTATCGTCCTTCTGAAGTATTCAGCGAAGCCCTTTGAGATTTAAGACACGCGCTGTTTCGACTTTCGCTTTCGCGAGGCTGCCAGGAATTTTCCCGCACGAAACGCATCGCGGCTGGGGCTCCTTTGTGTTCAGTTCGTTAAATATTAAGAACCGCACTTTAACCTTTATTCCTCCCTGCGGCCTGTTTGGAGCCGTGTAATGGCTACCCGTAAATGGTTTATAAAAGGAGGGATAAGCATCAGCCACCCGAACAACTTTGAAATTATTGCCACAAGAGGAGGAAGGCTTCGAGATTGAACGAGTGCCAAACTGAGTATTACATCGAACAGTGTGATTAGGATAAAGAAATGGCTATTTGCATTTTACATTAGGTTTTGGATCGGGATAATGAAGATGGATAAACGATGATCCGAATGTCAGGTTATGCTTTCATTCAAAATAATGAAGATGAATAAGAGCTGATCTGAATTTGACATTAAGTCATTTATTTTTGTTACATTTTGATGGACGATACGAGGTACTTAATGATTTTTTTCTGAATTAATTTTGACACATGGCGATTTTCATTTGTAGAATGTTTAGCTACTTCGAAGTAGTGGCTAGTAGTTCTAGTATTAACGCGAGAGATTCGATAAAAGTTTATTTCTTATAAAAAATTGTTTATACAAATTTCTCGAATCTACAGCGTAAATTTAAACGATTAAATGCATCTGCACACTTTTCTTCTTTGCTCCGTTTTCCTTTTACAGCTGTTTGAAATTGATTTCAAGCTATCGCGATAGCGAATAATTCTAGCCTTAATACAAAATTATCAAAATGCATATCAACCACTTGAGTACAGCCAGAATAAACCTCTCATAAAAATTGTCTGAATCCACAATGTAAATATAGATAATCAAATCCTTTTCTTCTTCGCTCCGCTTCCCTTTCACAGCTACTTGCAGTTGATTTCAATCTATGGCGATAGCGAATAATTCTAGCCTTAATAAAAAATTATCAAAATGCATATCAACCACCATAATCAGAATAAACCCCTCATAAAAATTGTCTGAATCCACAATGCAAATATAGATAATCAAATCCTTTTCTTCTTCGCCTCGCTTCTCTTTCACAGCTACTTGCAGTTGATTTCAATTTATGGCGATAGCGAATAATTCTCGCGTTAATACAAAATTATCAAAATGCATATCAACCACCATAATCAGAATATACCCCTCATAAAAATTGTCTGAATCCGCAATGTAAATATAGATAATCAAATCCTTTTCTTCTTCGCCTCGCTTCTCTTTCACAGCTACTTGCAGTTGATTTCAATCTATGACGATAGCAAATAATTCTCGCGTTAATACAAAATTATCAAAATGCA
>JBCFXI010002783.1:0-16884 GCA_038496175.1 Ampulex compressa
TTTTTCCGTTTAGGATTCTTAAAATAAATCCATTTTTTAGCGCCAGTAACGATTCGATGCAAAACTGATTTTCTTTCGTGCCTTTGAAGCAAAATTTTACAAGTGTTTTTTCGGTTTTCGAAACATTTAATAAATTTTTCGGTTTGTTGTGAAACATTTAACATTGCTGTCATTTGCTTTTGACTCGGAGTATCGTCTTCATCCAATATTGCTTGCAATTCGGCGTCTTCAAACTTTTTTGGTGGTTTGGTGGATGCTGAGCAGCGAGAGGTCCTGACGCGCCATGGCCTCCTGCGACCAAGTAATGCTTCGGAAGGAGTCCGTGGGGCCTATCCGCGAGCACGCGGATCCCACGCGCGTAGGGTCAGGTAGAGGTGGCAGGCGGCGCATCTGCCCGTTGTTGCTCCCGCCTGACTAAGCATTTTTTCTTTTCTAACCCATGATTTTTTCCGTTTAGGATTCTTAAAATAAATCCATTTTTTAGCGCCAGTAACGATTCGATGCAAAACTGATTTTCTTTCGTGCCTTTGAAGCAAAATTTTACAAGTGTTTTTTCGGTTTCCATCTGTCTTTCATTCGATTCATGTGGCATACATTTTCCACACACTTGGATCTTTCCCATAGCTTTTAAACGGTCAGAAATTGTTTGTCGTGAAACATTTAACATCGCTGCCATTTGCTTTTGACTCGGAGTATCGTTTTCATCCAATATTGCTTGCAATTTGGCATCTTCAAACTTTTTTGGAGGTCTTCCATGTTCTTCATTTCTCACATCAAAATCATTATCTCTGAACCGTTAAAACCATCTTTTGCATGTTACTTCTGATAGAGCATGATCACCATATGCCTCGACAAGCATTCGATGCGACTCTGTAGCACTTTTCTTCAAATGAAAACAAAAAATTAATGCTTTCCGCAAATCCTCACTTTCTGGTAAAAAAATTCGACATTTTTAGCACGATGAAAAAATATGATGTTGTTTGTTCAATGACTTGATGTATATTAAATATGTTTTTGTCAGATGTCATACCAACCAAACAAAAAAAAAATTAAGGCTCGTTCATAACAAATGTTCTTCCCTATCGACACATTTGTATCTTAACGCTCACATCATACCGATACACCTGATATATATTTAATACGTGTGACACTGCTTCCGTCGGTTTTATCGTAAAAAACTGGTTATACATTTATGATTCAAAGTCCATCGTACTACTTTCTTCCTTTTTTCCGGCAGCGTACGAATCTCCCGTTGAAAAAACCACTATTTACGGCTAAAGCCAACTATAGAAAAACGGCGAAAGCAAAGTTGCACACCTAATATATAATAATATTAGTATATAATAATTAATATTATATTAACCTAATATATAATATTATTAATATATAATTAAAAAATAAATTTTAAAAAATGTATATAATAAAAATTATATATATAGACAAATTATCACACTATATTAAAGATATTAAATGGACAATATTTCTTAGCTGGTGTTAGAACTATATATGTGTAGGCGTTGCAGAAAAATTTGAGTCGGGTTGCTGGACTGGAGAGACTAGAACCCGGGACCTTTCGTTTACCGAGCCACTGCTCTGACCACTAAGGCCCTCCTGTCAAATCTTCTCGCGAATGTCTCTTTCTGTTATGGAGGAGTCCCGATGCTACATATTTATCTTCATTACAACCGTAATCGGCCTTAGAAAGTCTCCAAACAAACAGTACTCAAATCAGTAATATCTCAAATTTTCACGTACTAGTTATTTCGCATATAAGTTTAAGTCGAATGCTTAAGCGAAATAGTATTTAAAAATAGTCGAATCATAATTAATTATTATTACATTACATATAATAATTACATATACAATAATAATAACTGAATTTTAGTTAAAAAGTGTAGTAGAGCTAACTATATTGTCTAAAAATCACAAAAATTGTTCTTAACATCAGGGTATTATAGCAAACGTAACGTTTGCAGAAATTGTGAACATTATTGATTAGTCCGACATATCTTTTAAGTAGGCGTAATATAAATTTCAAGGACTGGACGCTATTTTAACGTATAAAAAAATGATAAGTCATAAAATTCATGATATTTGTACTGCAGACTGCAAACAGACTAAAAAAACATTTCAATCGGAAAATGTGTGAATTTAATCTCTTTAATGCCAGGAAGATGTACTTGCAATGATTAACAACAGGAGTTTACAAAATATGTAGTAACATTTTTAAAAATGTTTGCATCGGTACCATATAAATGTCGTTTTTATATAGAAACTTATACTTTTGTCTAAAACAAATTGAGCGTAGAAAGTTATTAAGAAATTGTTATTAATTTAACTATTAGTTATCTTTCGAAAATGTCGGAAACGGTTGCAGTGCACGTGTAGGTATAGTTTTAGTATCGGCTAAGGATTATTAACTATTTAATATCTATTATATAATATAAATGTGATCATTTATCGAAAAAGTAATCGTTTTAAACTTTTACTTGCTATTGTATGCATATGGGCTATCTTAAATAAAAAATGTCACCAAAATGCTAATAATATCTCTGTAGAAATAGAAAAAAGAAATTTTATGTTAATAAACATTACATATAAAAAATACTAATAATATAAAAAAAAAACAATAAAAACCAATCGAACGAAAAAATGGTTTTTCAGGCCTTTTTTCGCGTTGGAGTCATTCAAATTATGCTATGAATATTATTTATATCACAAAAAGTAAAAGAGATATTTAGGTAGTGTCCTTTAACCAATATATATATACATATGCATGATATTTCCAAAATCGTTGTATGATCGGTAGGGGATTTCTTGCAGAACAATGAATCGAAAATGTACAATAAGTTTTATTAGAACATATTTTCATTCGTGATAAAGTCGACTTTGAAAATGCGTTAAGTACACGTATATTTAAACAAAATTGCAGATATGTGTTCACCTGCAAAAGATTTATGACCATCATGAGATAGTGGCTCCCCCTTTCTCCGAAAAAGGATAAGTTTTATTTGAAATATTTTTACGAAAAAAGCTATAGTGTTCGAAATAATTTTATGCACAATTTCTATTTCTTGTATAAATAAAGTATCATCTTTGCGTTACCCCCCGCGAGGTATCTATTTATCTATCAACATTTCCACTAAGAGTTCCACTGAAGGCACTTACCGGTGCAACAGTATGATTACTCTATAAATTTGTAATTGTATTGTAAGGGAATTTTCAATTCCATATTGCAGTTTAGGTGCTCACCAAATGCGCATATCATTCCAAACATGACGCAAAATATGCCGCCGACTATTGGCTCCGGTATGATAATGAACACCGCGCCGAATTTGCTAATTAAACCTTGAAGAATCATCAGTCCGCACGCCCATTGAATAACTCTCCGACTGCCGACCTTTGTTACACCTGAAAAATTGCAGCGCACACAGCATATAATGGTCGTATAACTAATATACCAAAAATTATGATAATTGGATCGATAGTTTGTGCCCGACTTTAATAAGCGATGATGCTAATATTTTTTACGGTTCTATAATTTCTAATATCGATATATTGTAGTATATCGTCGTCAGGTTAGCAGGGTCAGTCGTCATTTTAAACGGAAACTTTTTTTATTCGGTTGCACTTTTGCTATTCGAAAAAAATACTGAAACGGATAAAATGAAATTGGATTTAGGATACATTACGGTGCATGAGTTTAGAAAAAGCAAAAGGTGGGTGCACAGGCTCTACGGACAATGTATCAAAACTTTGCGCCGGTCATTAAAATAACAAAGAAACGATTTATAAGACTTTGTGACAGCGATCTCGATCTGTTTGACGAGCCACTCTTTGGACGGTAAGTCAAGGAGATTGAGAAGTTCGTTGAGAATTTAATAAACGCAAGTTCATGAATTTCTACGAAAATCGTTGCAGAGATCCTAGACGCTGACTAGGAAAGAAATAAAAGAAATAAAGTCTATTCTACTTTAATAAATTTGTAGTTTTATGTCTAAAAATCAGACAGAAACTGATGACTGATTCAGCAACATAGTGATGATTGATGTAATTAAAAATATGATACATTTATCTATAGTATATAATAACGTATAATTAATATAATTAAAAATAGTACACAATGTACACGTGGATAGAAATATGATATAATTGACATAATTAATATAATTCTACAAGATGTTTTAGAAATTTTTAGTATAATTTGTAGGAGCAAAAGAGTGAAAGTAAGAAAAACATGTTTTAAATAAAGTTTGCTTAGAAACATATTATTATAAAATTGTAAGTAAGTAAATATTGAATGTAGTCTAAATATGTGTGTAACGGCAAATTAGAAGCCTGATAATACGAAAGTCGAGAATGTTTACGTTGTTTATACCTATAAAATATTTTCTGTCGTCCGAGGGATTATTGTGACCACAACAGCTAATTTTCTGTTATATACAGCACAAGTGTGTAGTAAAGCATTTCTAAACAAACTTTGTACGACATTTTTTAAATTACTATTTTTAAAATGGTTGTGTATTTCATATTAGTATTTAGCATATTTCATATTGCATAATTTTCAGATAATGTTCATAATTAATAATATGATAATATAGAACATGTCTCGTTTAACTCAAACATCTATATAATTTCTGTTATTTTTAAGTGTAAGACAAAGTAACTAAAAATTCATATAATCGTGCATCTGATAATAATAAAATAAAATTCCATGAACTTTTCTTAGTAATTTTTCTTTTACTTTTAATAAAAAATAATAATAATTTAGATATTTAACCCATATAAAACATTTTGCAGTAGTAAACAGATTTGTCTTCCTTCTTTTGGCCACAAAATAGGGATTCATTTGATGTGTATGCCAGAGTGTAGGTAAATTGTATTTATGTTTTTTCCCATTCGTCTTCTTTCTTGATATGTCTCTTGTCTCTTTTTTATTTCAGGATTACACGAATTCATTTGGGTCCGCTTTTTTTTCCATCTAATATTCGTTTTATCGTTAGCTGTTCTCTGTCCAGCTCTTCAAAATCTTTGAGTAAAGGTTTCAGTACCTTTCTTATTTCTTTCATAACTTCCAGGCCCGCTTCTCTTCTTTCCAGTATTTATGTCCCTGTTCTTTATCTCCATGTTCGAATCCCGCAATCATATTTTGGTTTCCATTTCTGTAATATACTATTGGAATCAGCTAAGGAAATCGATAAAAGGAATGTGGAATGGGACGAAACCGCAATATTCTCCTCACACGTATTTTCAACTCGTGTGTATTCGCTTAGCGGTTAGCAGTGAATGAGAGATTTCCAAATCGAATGAGATAGCATGAAATAGGCGACCAGTTTTAAAAAATTGCCGTATACAGAAAAACCTGTTTTGTGCGGTCTTTTTTTAATGAAATTTTTTGTGCAATTTTTTTTTATACGGTATATGTATTTATATTAAAATTCTGTGCGCTCTATGTAAGTTGCGAGGTTAGGTAAATCTGAACTGTGTTGGCATCACTTTACTTTTTATCAGTGTGTATCATATGTTGTTACGTGCACCGTCCCTACGCCTATGGAAAAATGGGGGCGGGGGGGTAGAGACACAAAGCAGCTAAAGTTTATCGATACTGAGCGTCTGTAGGTCAAAGCCGTAAAACAATTTCTTAATCGTAACACGGAACTGCGAAAAGTTCTTAAGGTTTGCACAGATATCTGCCCATTATCAACAATGCGGATTCTGGGAACCTTCAAACAAATCCGAAATCTAAGACGCATGCGATAGATGTACGTGCAGGATCAGGTCAGGCTATCGTAATTTTTTCGTTGGGAAGGGCTAGGATTCTGTCAGTATATAATTCGGTACTTTTGGCCACGGCCCTTAGATAGTATTATTATAATTCGAGTTTGCAGTATGGTTAAAAGGCTATAGAAAAATTGCTGATGATCAGTCGGAATTTTTCTCAACTTTCTGCATCCACCCCTAAACCTTTTGTCGAACACCCACATTCCTACGGCGATTTCATGAGAATTCGCCCAATCCCTTAAAAATTTCACTCAAAATCAATAATTGATTTGCCTCATCCTAGGGGGATGTCGTGTAGACACGTTTGACCTGAAACGTATTGATGTCTTGTATCCCCGATAAGGAGAAATCGGCAAAGAGTTCGTGACAATGTACATATTCCATCAGCCAATTTCATTATGCATGCTTAATTCTTATATTTTGCATTAGCCAATTTTAATACACATGGCACCATCTAATAATATTAGTTAATTATCGAACTTTGAGGTGTGGACATACATATCTTTTGCCCATTAACACTTTCGGTACGAGCGCCGGATATATCCGGCATCAATGTAACATGTATTGCTGTGTATATAATTTTGTATATAACCTTATATTTAATTCTGTATATAATCTCATATAAGTGTTACTTATATAATTAATCGAATTTTATATAAATATCTTTTAATATTGAAGCTATAAACAACATTTGTTATAAGAAACATTGTTTTGTTAAGCACAGTTCTTATTTAACCTTTAGAAACATCTTCATACAAACAAGGAGTGATCAAATGCTATGTGCGCATTTTCGGCATGGCAACTTGTTCAGCGGGAGTGTTACGACGGACAGAGCGCTCATACTGAAAGGTTTAAGATAGAATTAATTTTATAGTGAGATTAAAGGATTATGAACCAGTTTATTACAAGAACATGCACTGAGCAATATAATTTCTCGAGAATATGCGACGAGTAGTATTGAATTATGTATTGGGTGAGTGCAAAAGTTCGTGCGGAGTTTCAATAGATGGAGTTCTAAGCGTCGTAAAGAGTCGTCATTAATACTTCTATCTGCATATTACATATCGTTGGAAAGGTGACGTCTTCAGCATTCATTAAAAAAAAATCAATTGTCTTCATACAAACTGCTTCGAGAAATATCACTGTAAAAATGAGTATCGATAAGGTGCATTTACGGCATGTTATGCTTTACGAGTTTCGGAAGGGAATAAACGTTGCCGCAGCCGTAAAAAACATTCAGGATGTTTATCAGGATCAAGCACCAGCTAAACGAACTGTGAAAAAATGGTTTGCTAAATTTCGGCGCGGAGAGTTTAACCCCTTAACCTACAATGACGGGCATAGCCCGCGTACGATGGTTGGGCCAAACCCGAATTTTACGGGCATAGCCCGCGTACGGTGATTGGGCCAGAAGTAAATATTACGGGCATAGCCCGCGGACGGTGATCGGGCCAGAAGTAAATATTACGGGTATAGCCTGCGTACGGTGATCGGGCCCGATGTAAATATTACGTGGAATATTTGATACGCATTTACAGTCTGATGCAATAATTGTGGTAGGCGCAAGTATTACAAAATTACAAAAAACGTTTTGACGGTCTTAATTTAGAGGGTGTTGGATCAATGTGCTTCGGAAAATGAGCCCATTCCTTCGCGCAAAGTCTGTCTGGCGCATCTCCGGAAGATAATACGCCTCGTTCTTTGTAAATCGGTTTTGGCATTTTCTTCAGTAGAGATTCGGCTATGTTGATCTTATAATCGACATAACATTGTTTCTTTCCATCATTCAGTTTTTTCCATAAGATGTAAGAATTAAACAGGCCAATATCAAAGAGATAAAAAAAAATTTTTTTGTATCCTTTCATGTATTTCCTCATTATTGGAAAACATGCTAATATTTGATCTTGGAGATCAATTCCATTCATTCCCTTGTTGTACTCTGTAATACAGTTTGGCTTTAGAGTGCGTTTGGATCCTTGCGAAGTCATTTCGGCTGTTTCATGTTTTGTCGACATCATATAAACATCTCGCTTGTCTCTCCATTTCAGTGCGAGTACTCGGTTGCAGCTTCTTATTACATACTCCCCCCTTTTTAATTTTACACTGCACAAATCTTTTGGCATATTCTTCCTATTGGAACGTACTGTGCCAATTACATTTGTTTTGTATTTATGTGATAATATCATAAATAATTTTGGGGAAGAATACCAACTGTCTATGTACAAAGTGTGACCCCTGTGCAACACTGACTCAGAAAGCTCTTTCACAACACTTTCTGAAGCGCTATCTTTACAGTTTATTTTATCGTTGCCGGTATATATTTTAAATTCGTAACAATATCCGGAATCGGACTCACATAATTTATAAAATTTTACGCCAAACCTTGCCCTTTTGGATGGGTTGAATTGCTTATAAGATAAACGCCCCCTGAATTTCATAAGAGATTCATCAATAGAAATGTCTTTTTTCATTATATACAGTTCTTTAAATTTTTGGTTCAAAAAATTAATCACAGGTCTAACTTTCTTCAATTTATCTGTATTGGCAACAAGATTATTGTTTGAAAAATGCAAGAACCTTGTAATTTGTAGATATCTCTTCAAAGGCATTGATTTTCTTAATATAGGTGTTTCGATAACAGCCCTCTTCGACCAATTCATTTGGATTCTTGGTTTCTTTATCTGTGCCATTATTATCGTCAATGCAAAATATCTTTTAATTTCGGTAGAGTCTACAGGAGACCAGGTTTCGTCAATTTTTCGTCTTGTATGTGGATTTTCTCGTAGTTGATTTGCATACTGATTTGTTTCAGTCACAATATTGTTCCAAAATATATCATCAAATGTTAGATTAAATGTATCAAATTCTCCTCTACTTCCTCCTAATTGACATAAGGCTGCCTCGCTTATGCCAGGAGTCATTGTATAGTCCCAGATTTTTGGACTATTTCTTCTTTCGTTCCAAACCCAGGACTCTGGTAGTTGATCGTCATCGGATGTATCATCA
The DNA here is from genome assembly GCA_038496175.1 of Ampulex compressa. Lineage (NCBI taxonomy): Eukaryota > Metazoa > Arthropoda > Insecta > Hymenoptera > Ampulicidae > Ampulex > Ampulex compressa. Next base: position 8,788 of record JBCFXI010002783.1, read on the forward strand.
ACAATTATTCGCCTATACCTTCTTCGAAATTTACATATTTCGTCACTACTGTCACTTTCATTAGCACAAAAATTAATAGCACAATTCTCACTATCTTCATCACAAAATCTTTTTCTAGAGAACATCTTGTGGGTTTGCTTCTCTAGAATTTATGAACGTAAATTTCGACGTGCGATTGCGATCAAGAACGACTGGAAACTAATTACGATACGAAGAGATGATAGAAATACATCACGAGTCTTGTCTGTGCTATCTACAAACCGCGACCGCTCTACCACGGGCGATGTCCGTCATGTTTACAATTGCCCGGATCGGCGTGTACCCAAGTCGTGCGAACGTCCCGAACGCTGCGCGAACTTGTATACAATTTCGGCCCAACATCTTCGAATCTAAATCGTAGGTTAAGGGGTTAACCTTGAAGACGAGCGACGCTCTGGTCGACTTTTTGACATTGATGACGATGTTTTGTGTACTTTAGTGCTCAATAATCCGCGAATTTCTGCAGCTGTTTCTTTACTCGGGCGGCTCAATAACGAGTCGTTTTTGGATCGATTAGTGACGGCGATGAGAAATGGGTCCTCTGCAACAATGTTCTGCGCAAACGGACATGGAAACAGTCAGGTGAGCATGGTGACGCAATGCCAAAGGCCAGTTTGCACGCGATGAAGGTGATGCTCTCTGTTTGGTGGGATTGCAAGGGCATAATCTATTTCGAGCTTCTCCCCGCTGATGAAACGATTGATTCGGATAAGTACTGTCGCCAATTAGCCAATCTGAATCGAGAAATCAAAGAGAAACGTCCGACTTTGTCAAATCGCAAGACAGTAGTCTTTCATCACGACAACGCCAGAGCACAAGTTTCGAAAAAGACGCTGCGCAAACTGAAGAGCCTGAAATGGGATGTCCTAACGCATCCACTATATTCTCCTGATATCGCACCATTTGACTATCGCTTGTTCCGGTCACTGCAAAATTATTTAAATGGAAAAAACTTGGACTCTTTGGAGGCTTTAAAAAACGGTTTCTCTTCGTTCTTCGAATCTAAACCGCGCAGTTTTTATGATCGAGGCATCCGTATGTTGCCAGAACGTTGGGCAAAGATTATAGGAAACAATGGAGAATAAATTGTTTGAATAAAGATTTTTGTTTGCCTAATCACTGTGTGACTTTTACTCACAAACTCCGCGCAAACTTTTGCATTCACCCAATACATTTTAAACATCTCTCCATGTTTAAAATGATAAATTGAAATTTTTTTGAATGTCGTCAAAGTTTGAATAAGTCTCTTCCAAGTTTTCTATGAATTATACTCTAGGTATTTAAATTCCTTGATATTCTTTAACATAACACCGACCAATTAAAATTACATCAAATGGTAGGCTAAACCTACCACTGCCGACCCAAAAGATCAAGGACCGCATGTAAATAAAAATAATAGTAATCTTTTCCAGTAATTTTGCTGAAATCTTTACAACAAATTCTGTACTTATTGATGTTCATTATAAGTTATTAATTTAAACGTAGAGGTACACCAATAGTGTTCAATCGGTCAAAATGGGAAAAAAACAACGTTTTCTTAACGACATGATGGCGAGTCATGTTACAAAACACTGTCACATTGCCTACAAAAATGCATCGATCGAAGTGGTGGTAATATACCAAAACAGAGGTATAATTAAATTTAAAAATAATGTATCAATCATTGAAATCAACTTTTTTTTCTATTTTTAAAAAAGTAGGAGACTTTATTTTTTATTTTTCCCTGATGCTTTCTTCTTCTTTTGTTGCCTAATTTCATCTTTTACCTCCGTTTCAGATGTTTCCTCTTATTTTGTCCACAATGTCTTCTCGTACTCTTTTGAAGTGTCTCCTGCAATATTTTAGCTGTATTTTGACATGTAGACTCTTAGTTGTCCCCTGGCTCGGGTATGCATGATACGTAGTTAAAGAATGGTTTTATCGATGGTGAAAGAAAGTAAACCATATAACCTATTAAAAACGTTTCGATTCGGATGCGAGTTTTTTTCAGATATATTCAACACCTGCAATAATACATTGGGAATTCAAAACTTAATTGAGACTTTATATAACTGTATTTTGTTTCACGTTTGTAAAAAATAGGGCGCCGGGGATAGTATATAATTGATAATAAAAATGGTCAACTACATTCATGATTTGTTTTGGTTGCTGATGAAGGGGAGGGACATCTTCATATGTATATATACATATATCAGGTGCACCGCTATGAAGTGAGCGTTTTTTTGTGAAAATGAAACACCAATTTTAAAGGGGAAAGTAAACTAATTTTATTCAAAGTATCGATCATTGCTTTCTACACATTTTGACCACCTTTCTGGCAATTTGTGGATACCACGCCAATAGAAATGTTCGTCTTTTGAAGCAAACCAATCGGACACCCAATTTCCGACTTCTTCGTGGGAATCGAAGTCCTGCTCAGCCAACGTGTGTTCCATCGATGAAAACAAGCCGGCGCAGCCGAGAACGGCTACGCCGGATTGAGAGGCGGATGGCCATCAGGATCGCGCGTGCGTACCGCACAACATTCTACGCGGCGGCGATGCTTCTCTCGGGACAGCTCCCCATGGAACTCCTGGCGGAGGAGATGGCGGAGAGACACTCTCACTCCTCGTCCCTCCGTCAGGCCGGAGATGCCCCGCCAGAACCGGCGATCGACGAGACGTCCGCGAGGCGTCAAGCCCCGGAGCGCGCTATCTCGGAGTGGCAGAGACGCCTCTCCGAACCCGCCAACGCGGGACAGCGCGCTGTCACGGCTGTCCTGCCCAGTCTCGAAAAGTGGCTGGGCAGGACCTGGGGCGGCTGACCTACTGGCTGACGCAGGTGCTCACCGGGCATGGCTGCTTCTGTGAGTACCTGTGTCGGATAGGAAAGGAGAGGACGACGCAGTGCCACCACTGCCACGATCAGCGGGACACGGCGCAGCACACGCAGGAGATTTTCCCAGCGTGGTAGAGCGAGCGCCGTGTCCTGCGTGAAGAAGTAGGCGAGGAGCTCTCGCTACCCGTCATCGTCCGCGCGATGCTGAGCAGCGAGAGGTCCTGACGCGCCGTGGCCTCCTGCGACCAAGTAATGCTTCGGAAGGAGTCCGTGGGGCCTATCCGCGAGTACGCGGATCCCGCGCGCGTAGGGTCAGGTAGAGGTGGCAGGCGGCGCATCTGCCCGTTGTGGCGGCCACGCAACGCCGTCAAATTAGGCCTTTTGGCGATTTGGGGGGTTCTCAAGACCCTCCTATGTATGGGTGGCCCTAAGGGACTGCAGCGCGGGGGTGCACCGTGATGTGTTGCTTGTACTTCCCGGTGCCCTCCCCAAACTGCGCACAGGGTGGCCGCCGTGGGAGTTTTAGCCGGTAAGAATCCGACACACCCCCGGCTCTCCCCCCAGGGAGCCGGGGAATTTATGAAGATTTCCGCATGTAAAAAAAAAATTGATGAAAACAAATGGTAGTCGGAAGGAGTCAAGTCTGGTGAATACGGCGGGTGGGATAGCAGCTCCCAGCCAAGTGCTTTGATTGTATCCTGAACCGGTTTTGCTTCGTGTGCAGGTGCATTGTCGTGTAACAAAATTACTTTGCCGTGTCTTCTGGCCCATTCTAGTCGTTTTTTGATCGATGCACGGTTCGAATTGATCATTTGTTTGTCAGACATGCTAACATTAAAGACAGCAGATCCCCACTTTTTCATCACAATCAGAAGGTCGATGCAGCCAGAAGAAGATTGACGATATGTTTGAACACGCGACAAATAACACATTTTCGAATAGACTCGTTGGAATCGGATACGCGAAGCAAATCAAGGGTTTAATAAATATCGCGTGTGCCAAAGCTGCACAACGTAACAGAATGCAATAAATTAATAAAGTTCAGCGAGAGCGCAGCAATCGTTATAATATATGCACTGTTGCATTAACTTTTTGTATGTTTTCCCTTGTACTGCATTAGCAATCGCTATACATTGTAAACTAATGTTAATCTAATTAGTTCTACGGACATTCACAATCACATGAACGTCGAATAATTGTATATTGTAACAGCTGTCTGAACGGTTTAAGATTTACATCGTCCTGACACCTCTTTGTGGCTTACGTAACGACTCAAATCAAGTTCAGGTTACTTTCACATGCCTTGCCTACCCTCAATCGTCGTTCTAGTATCTCCTGCAAGGGATATACTTGGCAGCGAGCTCTGCTACAGAAGGAATGCTCAGTTTACTACGATACCTTGCCGGTCTTTCCTCGTTGGTTATGCATTACATTCGGGAGATCGTGACTTGTGACTGTAAGGCCAAGGTACATGCCTTTTCTACCGTTTACTCTGGGTCATGGGAGTATTATTCGATTATACAGGTTTTTCAAATTAACGCGTTCACGCGATCATGGAAATCTCCGTATTTAGCCGTCCGAACGTTGACGATCGATCACCGAGATTTCCGGTTTTTTATTACATGCCCGGTTCTACGTGAAAGGATAAGAATTAAATACAGGCTCATGAACGCGTTGAATCTACCCCTTTGCCAATCAAGCCAATCAAGGCAAACTTTGGTTTTTCTACCACTATATTCTTCAATGCCGAAACCTCTCGAAAAAGTCTTTTCCAAAATTAAGTTTAGTGGAAGAAATATGTTAGCAGATCCTTTAAATCAGCAAGATTTAATAGATGTGACTAATTAAACCTTTTTTTTTTTTTTAAGAGCTACGGTGGTGTAGTGGGTAGAGGCTCAGACTGCCACGCGGCAGACCCGGGTTCGAATCCCGCCCATCACCTCTGGTTTTTCTATGTGATATGTATACCGTAGCTCTGGTGGTTCGAAACCCACCTTAAACAGTAGGTTCTAGGCCAAATGACCTCAGCATTATTCGATGCCAAAAAATGAATTTACAAAAGAAAAAAAATACCTTTTTTGGAACTGTTCCGTTTGCAATTATAATATGCATCTGTATGTTAAGTTACCAGTTGCTGCTGCACGAAAACCATTATACCCTAGGTTATTATGTACGATACATATCTATAAACAGTTCTCCTTGAATTATTATTATTATTGAATTACTGGATTATCTGCGCACGGTTTTCATACATACATTCATCTCCATGTGTAATTATGTAATTGTATGATTTTAGTATAATTTTTTATTTCTTACTATGTAATTAACATTAAATAATGTTTTTAAATATAATATATACGAGAGGGTACCTAAAAGACATCGAACTTATTTTTTAACTTATTTTTGTGTTTTCATTTTTTCAACATTTCCATGTGTTGGGATCGTGGAAGGACAACTAGAAGGAGGTATGTCATCAATTAACATTTCACCGTTTTTGAAACGCGAAAACCTCTGAAATACTTGAGTTTTCCCCGTAGCATCGTCTTTGTACGACGTTTTTAACATTTCAAGAGTTTCTGTTCCACTTTTTCCAAACAAAAAGCAGAATTTTATTGCTGCACACTATTCACGAAAATCAGCCATTGCAAACGACGATCACAGAAAACAATCGTCACTATAAACTTTGGCGCTCTTACCTTCTTCAGCGACGGCACTTGGCTTACTAACTCAGGAATGTTAGCTCTATGCGGTACTACAAAAGCACTGCCCACCAAAAAATTAGTTCAGTTTTTTTTTGGTACTTTCTCACATGTAAAAGTATCTGATTGGCAAGAGGATGAATTCCATTTCCAAAAGGCTGAATTCTATTTGCAATGCGGTGAATTTTATTTGCAAGTGGGTGAGTTTAATTTGCAAAACGATGAATTTTATTTGCAAAAGAGTGAATTTTATTTGCAAAGAGTGAATTCCGTTTGCAAAAGGGTAAATTTCATTTGGAAAGTGTCGATTGAAGGTACTCGGATCGGTAATCCAAATTCTTGCTACTTTTTTTAGAAGCTTATCGTAAGTTACATGTACGTTTGTGTTTAACTTCTTGTAAATTACATTGAAGAGAACACAATTAAATAGAAACAAGACCATTTGTTAGTTTTTCTCGTAATGCCGCAATATGAGAGGCAGTGATCGGCCCTATCTACCCCTTTCTTATATTTGTTATAATCATAAATGTAATTTGGTTTGATAATATCTTTTCCATCTCTAATCTTTTTATCGACAACTAGCATGCTGGTATTATAAATTGAAGATATCATACAAACTTTCCTTTTATCTTTCAAGGAAGTAATTTTGTATTGATTCTATTTTATAAAGCCTGGTGGAGTTTTCAATAAGCACGATAAATCCAGAATTAACGGTATAAAGATTGGTTCGGCGCAAATTTATAACGCGCACAGTTAGTATTACAACTAATGGTATCAAGAGGAAATAACACAATGTGGATAAAAATGAAAAACTAACAGAGCACAATCAAAATTCAAGCATAACATATATCTACACGGCCCATCCTAAGAAATCGGAATGGAAAAACGTAAATTTCCGTGATCCGTCCGTTAACACGTTGAGCGCCACTCCAATTTTACGTGTCATTTTCGTCAGGCTACAGTTAGCCGTTAAGCTGACCACTTAGAGTCGCTTGCAGATAGGTAAGCCAGAGTATAAACAGATGGATCAGTTGCCTTTTTCCAATCACAATAAATACTGTTTTGGATTCGTATCCTGTATTCGCTCATTGTCTTAATGTTACAATACAAATTCACGAATGTTAGGTTCAAAGATGGCGAAAAATTTAACGCGAAAAGTTACAAACTTCTGCAATTAATTTACAAACAAAACTCATGATTCTTTACCTTGTTTTAATAAATTACATTTATGCTGTTAACGCGTTGAGTACTCGTGAATTTACAAGGAAATCACCGTCAGGCCACGCGCGCTGTTTAAAAGCGCTGTCAGTCACCACTGTCTGACGTGGCGCTTAACGTGTTAAGTGCTAACCAACAGTCATCGCGACAAACCAGTGGATAGAACATGGTTAATGATTACTCGATAGGTACTGGAGAACGCGTGAGGGCCTTGAGGATCTTTCGGGAAGACTGTTAGCTACCTTAGGACGATCGGAATGTTGTGCCTACTGTCCCATGTACGAGGTTCCACGAAACTTGCAGGCTGTGCGTGTATGCAGGCAGTTCTCACTCGTTCACAAGTTTTTAGAAGTATTACAAATTCTCTATAAACTGCTCCATAGTTATAATTGGTATCAACACGCATAACCAGTAATAAATACTTGAGGCTACCGCGTACAGTTCGCGAGGAACTTTGCTTAACCCTTTCGCTTCGAGCGCTGCATATATGTGGTATTCACACAATACTCTGTGGTTACGAGCGACACATATAGGTGGCATCTACGTAAAGACCTGTGATCACGATCGCCAGATATATTCGGCGTCCATATAATTTGTATACAAATGCCGTCCGTAGTCGATAACAGATTCTTTCTTTTTCTCTCATTGTATATAACAAGGTAATAAGCGAAGCCCAAAATGTATAGTTTGTAGTAAAAGTGATAAAAGATCAAAGTCACGATGTGAGTGTAAAAATTGTAATGTTGATTCATGTATAGATCCTTGTTCTAGAATATATCATATGGAATTACATCACTAGTCTCTACAAATTAACATATTAACTAATTTGCGTTACATAGTGAATTATATTATACATTTAATCGTAAAGTATCGTAAATATATAAATACCTAAACATATGTTCTTGGACTGTAATTGGTCTAATGTTTTTGGAACAATTATTATAATTTCGTATATGATAAGCCTTTTCACATAAAAAATGCAAGCTATACTTGTTATATTAGAGCAACGATTATTTTATCACATATAGTTGATATTTACGACTTAGAAAAACGTGTATACAAAAACCACGCACACTGTACTCATTTCTGACGCGTGCCCTCGATCAGTGACGGCATTTCGACAGACTGGACTGTGTTACGCTAATGGCTCAGAAAGTGATTCGAATCCAACTGACGTTCGATATTAACTCTGCCCTTATGCAAAATGCACTTCACAAGGTAACTCGTCTTCATAAAGAACCCAAGGTTTTCGAATCGCCAGGTTAAGTTTTCAGCCGTTCCAAGGCCGTATTACGTTTTAGGGTGGTAATACGCATAACAATAG
>JBCFXI010002784.1:0-16874 GCA_038496175.1 Ampulex compressa
ATTGTTAGGTTATTCTGGGCCCGTCGAACGTTCTCGCGCGTTCTCTGGCTGTTTCCTTTCTTTTTTCGCTTGGTCTCTTTCCTCCTTCGATAAGCATAGGGCCGGTGTACGTCACAGGACAGAAACTTCTGGTTCTTGGAAAACGACGTCTTATAGTAGAGTTAAGAAATCTTCGGTCGGAAGAGGACTTTCGGGTGGCACCTATTTCGGAGGTGTGCATTTTAGGTACCGATTTCCTCTGGAAACATTCCTGCGGTTTGGACTACATTGCAGGGAAGCTACTGATAAAGAACCAGGAACGACTTAACTTCGTAGTGGCTAGCGAGTTGATAAATTCTGTGACCCTCGTGGAGGAAAACGAGAAGCCCTTATCGAAGCATCTTCAGGACCTTTTTCAAAGGAGCAGACGAACGTTGTCCGTTGGTCAACAACAGGAATTTCGCGCTTTGTTATTAGAGTTTCAGCATCTTTTCGCTAAAAGTTTCGAACAGGTAGGGAAATGCGAAACATCTCATGAATACTGGAGATTGCCCACAAATTAAACAGCCGTTTCGACAAATATCTCTACATCGATGGGAGGAAGCGACAGAAGGCATCGAGAAAATTAAGAAACAAGGGGCTATAGAGGCATCGAAAAGCCCGTAGTCGACCCCCATCGTGCTGGTAAAGAAAAAGGATGGAAGCACGCGATTCTGCATAGACTATCGACGACTGCATGAAGTGACCAAGAACAATTTGTACCCCTTACCTAGGATAGAGGATACATTGGATGCTTTAGCCGGAGCATCTTGGTTCTCCACGTTAGATTTGCAAAGCGGATATTGGCAGGTAACTCTTGTCGAAAAAGATAAGGAAAAAAACTGGCTTTTCAGTCGGGCGCGGACTCTGGCAGTTTAAAGTCATGCCATTCGGTCTTTACAACGCCCCTGCTACGTTGGAATGTCTGATAGAGTCGGTGTTTACAGGCATCAGTTGGAAAACCTGTCTGGTATACTTGGATGACATAATTATTTACGCCAATAGTTTCGAGGAGGAGATACAGCCCGAAGAAAGGCAATTTTTTCAGTCGGGAAACAAGATATCTAGGACACATAGCTCCGAAGCCGGAATAAAGACATCCGGAAAAGGTAGCTACCGTAAGAGATTGGCCAACGGCAAACACAAGGAAAGAGGTAAAGAGTTTTCTTGGATTGAGTACGTATTACAGGAAATGTGTGAAGGATTTTCCTTACTGGTCAAGCCCCTTTATCGGCTAACAGAGGACAAGGTTGTCTTTCTTTGGTCGGAAAATAGTCAACGAGCTTTTGACGAACAAAAAGGCATCTTATCGAGGCACCCATATTAAGTTACCCCGTCCTGGATGCAGATTTTATATTAGATACAGACGCTTCGAACGTAGCCATTGGGGCCAGGACAGGAGAAGGTCGTAGCGTACTTCTCCAAAACATTGGGCAAAGTCGAGCGCAGTTACTGCGTAAGAAGGAATGAACTTTTGGCTATAGTGAAATCGGTGGAGTATTTTCATCACTATTTATACGGCAGGAAATTGAATATTTGGACCGATCATGCCGCTTTGAGCTGGCTTTTTTTTCAAAAACCTAGAAGGACAAATTGCTTGATGGATAGAGCGTCTACATGGATGCGAATTTGAAATAAATCATCGAGTAGGCCGACATCATGGCAATGCGGACGGACTGTCAGGAGTCCATGTGAAGAAGGTAGCTGCACGCGCTACCGCCGTTTGGAGGAGAAGGAGAGAAGCTGCGAGCAACTGGTAGCACGCATTTTGTGTGAAACAGCAGACCCTCGCGACTGGAAGCGGGCTCAACGGGAAGATGAAGATATTTGCCTGCTCTATTTGAAGAAAACCGGCGGTATTAGACCCGATTGGTCGGTAGTATCCGCGTCTTCCGCCATTACGAAGTTCTTGTGGAAATTATGGGACTCGTTGGAAATAAAAGCTGGGTTGCTTTACTGTCGTTGGGAGTCCCCGGATGGACACGAGGTAAGCTGGTTATTCGTTGTCCCAAAGAGTAAGGTGGGAGAGGAGCTGACAAGCTCCCACGATGCGCCTTCTAGAGGGCATTTTGGAGTTTGAAAGACACTTGCCAAAGTACGTCAAAGATTCTTTTGGATTGGTCACCGAACAGACGTAGAGGACTGGTGTCGTTGATGCGCGCAGTGTTCGGCGAGGACGGGCCCTAAAGAGAGAGAAAAAAGGACCCTACAGGTGTACAACGTGGGCGTGCCCTTCGAGAGGGTGGCCCTGGACGTTGTGGGTCCCTTGCCAAAGTCCCATGAGGGGAACCGTTATGCGTTGGTCGTGGTGGATTACTTCTCTAAGTGGCCATAGGTAATTCCGATGCCGGACCAAAAAGCAGCAACGATAGCCAGAGCTTTAGTACGAGAAGTCGTCAGCAGACATGGCGTTTCGTTGGAGCTGCATTCCGATTAGGTTAGGAGTTTTGAATTCTGTATCTTCAAGGAATTGGTAAGAATTCTGGGGATGAGGAAGACTAGGACAACTCCATTGCACTCTCAGTCGGATGGGCTTGTGGAACGAATGATCCGGACGCTGTTAGAATAATTGACATAGTTTGTGGCCGTTAACCAGAAAGACTGGGACGAATGGATTCCTTTGTTCCTCCTCGCGTACCGGTCGTCACAACACGAGGTAACACGGCATATACCGGTCATGGTTATGATGGGACGAGACCTCCGCTTACCTTTGGACTTAATACGTGGGGAAGATCCGGAGTCTTTGTCAGAGACAGAGTACGTCGAGAGAACGAGAAGCAAACTTGACCAAATACATAAGTTGGTCCGAGAAACGATGAAACTTTGCAGTGACCGGACGAAGTCGTGGTACGACGTCACTGCCCGCTCTTTGGTCTTCGAGCCTGGAGAGAAAGTATGGCTCTTCTACCTTCGACGTGTAAAGGGTAGATGCCCTAAATTGCAAACATCTTGGGAAAGGCCGTATATTGTAGGAAAGCGCATAAATGATGTAATCTACCGAATAGCACGGTCGGTCAGAGCTAAACCGAAAGTAGTACATGTACATTGGCGAGCGCGTTTCGAAGGAACCCGAAGGAAATATAGTAATTCGTTTTGTTTTTACTGGAGTTTCGGCTGGCATTCTATTGTATGAACAACTAACACTTTTGTGCGCCAATTTAACTATAATATTGGGTTGTTCGAAAAGTCATTTCGTTTTGTTTTTCGTTTTTCACCAACCAAAAACTACTGTGTAGAATTAATAGAACTTTTTCACACACAAGCCTTGCAATATCAGCTCTCAGGACATATAATGGTTATGCGGCTTAAGTGTGAAGTTGGTTTCGAAAAAACGTAATTAAGTCCTCTGACGGGAAAAAACGAAATTACTTTCCGAACAACCCAATATAACGGCTTAGGTAGCAGTGTGAAAGTGAGTGAAGCCCCTTTCGCTGCACGAGCGGGGAAGTTGAGCTCCGTCAAGGTAAAACCTTGGATGGCCGATCGGTAAGACCCCGAGCTGTTTTCCGGCGGTGATCTTTGCCTCCAGACCCAAAGCAGGGTCTTGGAAGATGGCGGGTCGCCCCGAGCGAAGCTCGCCTCTGTAAATCGACAGGGAAAGAGTTGTACTCGCAAAAGCGAATACGCGGGCCAAACGTCGCGGCGAATGAGCCAGCCGATGCGGAAATGCAGCGATAGGTTGTAAGAAAATTTTGGGCGCTGTTTCTGCCGTGTTGCTTCCCTTCCAGGGTTAGGCGCCTTCTTTTGGCACAGCAAGGACAAGCGGCGAACGGCGAAGGAACCAAGAACGTGCTTTACGTTAAGCCGCGTAGGGCCTCGAACGAACGGGTCTACCATCGCACGAATCAGAGGTGCGATCTTGGGGCTGTTCGACAGAGATGCAGCGTACAGCGTCTGGCGGGTGTCAGTCAGAAGACGGTCAGACGACGATGTTTCCAGCGGGATGGAGTCATCGTTGGACCAGAAGGAGCTGTCGTTGAGCGCCACCGGAATTCCTTCGTCTGGAGTATGTACCGGCGCCTTTGCTCGGCGTTTTCTGGGTGGTTTTCCCTCGAGCGAGAAGGCAAATGCCGAGGCGTGGCCGTCGGAAGGGCCACCTGAAGGGGTGCTCCAACCTTGCCCCTTCCCTTCGCCGGCGGAGGTACCCGAAAAGAAGAAAACGCTCCACACCCATCTCGAGAACGACGCTGTGTTCGGGGCGAACGCTTTCCGGGAGGGGGAGTAAGGTTGCGCCGGCGCCCGTGATCAGAAGGCCTGCTCCTGCTGTTTCCCCGACGATCAGACAAAAGAAGCTTGTTTACAAAGAGTGAGTTGGAAAAGACTTCGAGAGGCGCAGACACGTTCTTAGGACTCTACCATTTCTGTACAATTATTAGTGCTATTAAATAGTGGTTATCAAACATGAAACATAGCGGTTCCTGCGCCCGTACTCCTAGTCGCAACAATACCTTTTTACGTAGCCGAACATGAAACGGTCTTCCACCGACGCGATAAGCGAGTCGCGTTTGAACAATTACCGATAATCTTTCTCTTCAGGGTAGTATAACTTCATTACCGTGTCGTTAGTATTATGCGCGCAATGTCAAGCACATCACATGTCTAAAGACGATATTGGATCAATTGTATTCATTACATCAAACTGGTATTGTATAAATCTTATTATTAATTGTATATAGATATATCGCACGTGTTGGTCATACGATACCCGTCTAAACATGTCGGCGTCATCCGAAGCTCGGAGGTCCAAGATCATAGTCAAATTTAGAATAACCACTTAATCGCAATCCGTCGTGTCAATACTCCTTCGAGGAGCCCCGCCTGACGGTCACAACACCGACATACCGGCGGAAGTAATTCAAATTTTGCAATTAGGAAAGAAGTTTAGTATGCCTACCAAAATGAGGAAAAACGGCCGTTTTGACATTATTAAAGAAATAGAATCAAAAGAATTCTCATGCAACAGCAAGACTCTCAATCAGGTCCGTACAAAAATTATTCTTAATTTACTCAACCGCTTTCAGAAACAACATAATAGAACTAAATATAATCATGGCATTAATGTGTCTCGTATTATATTAAGGAACTTTAAATTCTGCCAGAATTTTATAAATGAAAATCCACAATTACTCATTACTATCGCAAAGAAGCGTACGGCCACAGTCATGATAGAGAGGATAGAATACGACAACAAAATGACAACAAAACAAACCTGTCCTTCAGAATTGTTATTATTTTCCATTCATTTTTACATCTTTCTAATCACACCTGATCGTTATTACATATCAGGTGTACCGGTAGGATGTCAGCGTTTTCTTGTGAAAATAAAATACCAATTTTAAATGGGAAAGTAAAAAAATTTTATTCAAAGTATTGACCCTTGCTTTCTACACATTTTGACCATCTTTTTGGCAATTTATGGATACCACGCCAATAGAAATGTTTGTCTTTTGAAGCAAACCAATTGGACACCCACTTTTCGACTTCTTTGTAGGAATCGAAGTGCTGCTCAGCCAATGCGTGTCCCATCGATGAAAACAAATGGTAATCGGAAGGGACCAAGTCTGGTGAATACGGCAGGTAGGGTAGCAGCTCGCAGCTAAGTGCTTTGGTTGTATCCTGAACCGGTTTGGCTTTGTGTGCAGGTGCATTGTCGTGTAACAAAATTACTTTGCCGTGTATTCTGGCCCATTCTGGTCGTTGTTCGATCAATGCATGGTTCAAATTGATCATTTGTTGTCTGTAGCGATTAGTATTAACAGTTTCACCAGGTTTTAGAAGCTCGTGATACACCACACCTTTCTGATCCTACCAAAGACAGAGCATTTCCTTCTTGCCGAATCGATCTGGTTTTGCAGTCGATGTTGATGGTTGTCTCGGATTAATCCATGATTCTTTCCGTTTAGGATTCTTATAATAAATTCATTTTTCATCGCCAGTAACAATTCGATGCAAAACTGATTTTCTTTCGTATCTTTGAAGCAAAATTTCACGCGTGTGTTTTCGGTTTTCCATCTGTCTTTCATTCAATTCATGTGCCACCCATTTTCCACATTTGTGGATCTTTCCTATAACTTTTAAACGGTCAGAAATTGTTTGTTGTGCAACATTTAACATCGCTGCCATTTGCTTTTGACTCAAAGTATCATCTTCATCCAATATTGCTTGCAATTTGGTGTCTTCAAACTTTTTTGGTGGTCTTCCACATTCTTAATTTCTCACATGAAAATCATTATCTCTGAACCTTTGAAACCATCTTTTGCTAGTTGCTTCTGGTAGAGCATATGATTCTGGTATCATATGATAAATTCGACATTTTTAAGACGATGAAAAAATATGATGTTGTTTGTTCAATGACGTGATGTATATTAAATACGTTTGACAGATGTCATACCAACTAAACAAAAACAAAATTAAGGCTCGTTCACAACAAAAGTTCCCTATCGACACATTTGTAGCTTAACGCTCACTTCATACCGGTATACCTGATAGTAACTCTGAGAAGCTACCAACGGCCCAGGTTCATAAAGAGGACGGTCCTCCACTGTCCCCTATTCTGATAAATTTAGTTATGGGAACATTGGAAGTGGATTGCCTTACCGAGTTAAATATAAACCGTTGTTTTATGTTCAATATGTCGATGAGATTCTCATGTGTATTCCTAAGAGGGGTATATATAACATGCTAGAAGAGATCAATAATTTTTACAATAAGCTTCAATTCACAGTAGAAATAAAAACAGAAAATCAAATAAATTTTCTAGACATCACATTTATTAGGGATTTAGATAACAATACTTTTATTCAACTGGTTCCACAAACCAACTTTCTCCGGAAAGTACATTTATTTTTGATCCGCCCTTCCGATACAGCATAAGATTGGGACAATATACAGTTTGGTCAACAGGGCTTTAATACTTTGTTCAGAATAGTTTTTCAAATCTAACTTACGTTCGATTTAAAAAATGCTTATAGAGAATGACTAACCTCTGGATCTTATCAATCGATGTATTCACAAACATTTACGTAAACTTAGCATTATGGAAGAATCTATTAATATTATCGCTGATGTTTCTTTGAAGAATGATGATGATGATGTAGTATCGAGTGAGCGAGAAACAACGTATACCAACACGCGCGACAGGCAGTTCTTCTGTGGCGTTATATGTGATTACATGCTACAAAAGCTACATGCGAAAAGATTAAGATAATGACATTCTCTACATTAATAATATAATTTATGAAATGAACTGCTTAGAATGCAAGTACAACTATATAGGATAAACTAAAAACTCCTACATAATCGCATTTATGAACATAAACACTGTATCGTACAAACACATCAGAACGTAATAACTAAACTCAGATTAGATACCGATCATCACATAGATTGGAAGAATGTAAGAATTCTAAATAAAGAGGTAACTATAAAAAAGATTACTTTCAGAGATGATCCACATTAAAACCACAACCTATACTTTAAATCAGGTATGAGTAACCGCATTCGACTTGTAATGTTGTCGAGTTTAGCTCTATACGCAGTTAAAGATTTCAAGTAATTCAATGTGCTCGTATATGACAATGCTGCAAGTACATTGTAGACTGCGCAGAAATTTATAGTCATGGTCGGTGTAATACATATTGATAGATTTAGTTGTATTGTTTATTGAAACAGGCGCCCGCCGTGATATGAAAATTGGAATCGACCCGTTGATAAAGAAAGTTGCCACCTCTGCTTTAAATACATAGTTGATATTCTTTCTAATTAAAATCCTTTGCTAGAACACCTTGAAAATAATTCCTAATTGCTTGTTACATCTTCAAACATTTTCTTCCGACTCTCCAATTTCAATATAAATGCATGAAGACTCGCTTGTTCAGATGCTTTTCCGATAATTATACACACAGCTTATATATGCTTTTTTTTTCTTTAGTGCAGTGACGGTGCGATAACGTCGTCGGTGATGCTTAAAATGGCGAACGGCGTCACCGTTACCTTTCGATTTTCGGCAGATCACATTATCAGTGATAACAATATGTAGATAACAGAACGCATGTTCTCAAAAAAATCCACAAAAAATAGTAAATTAAATATAATTATGTAATATTCTAATCGTATGCTTTTTCACCTGTCTTCCTTGTCAACAACATTTCTACTCTGTATTAGACTTTCATATCACGCGTCCGATCTACCGCTTTTCCAATCTATATTATCGATCTAGCCATCGGACATTATCGCATCCGCTTCGGTAAACCAGCAGTTCTACTCCTACCAGGACAATGGCAGGACGTAGAATGTCACGTTTTATGTTAATTTTCAAATATTGTATTCCATCACACAAATTTGTTTTTTTCTTTATAATAGTTATCGTTTTAAACGCCCGCACCTTTGCAGTGTTTATTCTGAGTGAATCTTAAACTAAAATAGTAATATTGACCTAATTCGGACACATTCCTTTATAGCCGTTACGTGTGTTCGTTAATCTTTCCTCAAATATGGTGCGTTGATTAATTTGACATTAGCTTTGTACAAAGCCGATATTTTAAGTAATTTCTAACCTATCTCATGAAGGGCATGACATGTTTGCTAAGGTAACATCATTGTATAATTATCTTGATATTCTTGCAATTAGTTGTTCCATATATTTTATATCTATTATGTTCATATTATTTGTATCTTTTTGTTTAAAAACCTGATTTTTAAATAAATAATTTAACAAAACTATAATTACTTGTTAAATAAACCAATACATTACAATAATACTGTATAATTTACTGCTAATTTTATTTTCATAGTTATTATTAACGTCCAGTCAAAAATATATTCTATATCATTTTTAGATTTAGCTAGAGGTGCACGACTTAAATAAAAGAGACCTTTTTAAGTAAAGCCGAATACAATATAATAAAATTTCCTATTGTGACAAAATCAAAAACTCAACATATTACACATGAGTTTGTAAAAGCCAAAGTTATCGTATGTTTCGCATACTATTGTGTAGAAGAAAATCAGAGGTAAGGCAGGTTTTGAACTTTGGTCTTTTTCATGATAATTTAAGAGGACTACACTTTCAAAAAAAAAATAATAACTGTGACCGTACTTTTTTATTTCGGACATCATGCAAAATAAAATGTAATATATTGTATACGAACATGATGTTTATGTTTCCAAATTGTTTAACATTTTTTTTATAATACGCAGAATTTCTAATTATACATTCTGTATTATTTATTCAGCATATCTGTACATATGTACGTATATATAAACTACATCGTATAAGATGCTAAAGTAACTACAGAATTAATTCTTAGTATATTTTCGTATCTTGAAGAGTAACAAAGTTCAACTGAGACATACTCTGATAACTACCGCAATTTATCAATGTATGTTTTATCCCCTCTCTCCCCCCCGTGTAATGTCCCAAATCATAAAGACTCTCAGCCCATACACAGATGATACTGCGGATATTCTGTAGTTAGTATACTTATTTTCGCGTATTGAAACATGTCGCCGCTAGTACTTCTAATTCTGATTTTAATCGTGCTTTATAAATTGTGGCTATATGTTATGAACAAATCGCAGAATTCACTTCCAGGTAATATACCATTCATTTAAATGTTATTTATATTATAATTATTTAAGCTAAATGTCATTTACACGTGCAGGTATCCCGCGCGTACCAATATTTGGGTCCTATTTGTTTTTACTCTGGCATAATTACGAATATCCACATAAAGCAGTTATATATTATGCAAACAAATTAAAATCTAAAATCGTGAGTTGTTACTTTGGCCCTTATTTTGTAATAATTGTAAACGACTATCATGGTATAAAAGAAGTGTTAGGCAGACCAGAGTTTGATGGACGTCTGAGTGACGCACAGTTGTTTAAAGATAGAGCTTTTGGAAGAAAGTTAGGTGAGTAATTACAAAATTTTGTTTATTAATTCGAGCACGTATTTTATACAAAATATTTTACATGCAAATTAAGGCATATTTTTCACCGAGGGGCCATACTGGCAAGAACAAAGACGATTTGCTTTACGTCATATGCGGGATTTTGGATTTGGCCGCCGACAAGAAAAATTAGAAAGTATAATTATAGAAGAAGTATCCCAGCTTATCGACATGCTCAAACACGGTCCTATTAATGATAAAGAGAAAGTAAGATATATCTGTTAAATATTAAGGTTTTAGTCCATATTTAATACATCATAACATCTACAAAATACTAGTTATTCCGTATAAAATTTTACGAAGAAAATCAACAATCCAGCTTAATTAACAAACAAAACCTAATTATTTTTACTTTCTACCATTTAATATAGTGTTTATTTATAGGTAATCGTACGAAATGGTACGGCACTATTTCCTAACGTTCTTTTTCCGTACGCTTTTAATACCATTTGGTATATAATATTTGGACGTACTTTTGATCGCCCTGAATATAATAAACTAATCCGAGTATGTCAATACGCTATGGAGTTTCAAAGAGCAGGCGATACAAGTGGAGGGGTGATTTTACAGAGACCATTTCTAAAATATTTCGGGGATATATTTGCATATAAAAGTATCATGCGTGGAAATTATGGTATGGTGAATTTTATTAAGGTACGTATTTACATAGTTATTATAAAGAACAATATCTTATAACTCTATCTATCTATGAATAACAGTAAGATGTGTATTGAAATTAAAGTATTTGGTATCGCTTTCAACGTGTTCTATCAAATTGATTTTTCTCATTTATAAGTATTGATTATGACTCAATTATAATTAATAATAAAACGTATAGTTAAGCACATCAAAAATATTTCAAAACTTCCTAAAAAATTGCTAAAATTAATAAAACGGAATTTTATATAATTTTTAGATAATTGTCAGAATTGAGAAGCTCAGTAATAGGTTTCTGTGTATATTATGAACAACTATCAGATAACAAGAGATTGTAATTTATTAGACACGATTGCACATTACATTCAAAGTTAATATATGAATAGATTATCTAAATAATATAAATATGATAATTTAACACCAGCTTAAATTGTTTGAATTATTAAATTGTTTAATTATCAATAATAATAATAATAATAATAATAATAATAATAATAATAATGTAATTATGAATATGTTTTTCATTTATTAGAAATTAAATGAAAACTACTGCTGTTAATATTCCAGAGACCCGATGATGTAATATTGATAAAGATGATTTTGATTTTGATTTCATTTTACTGTTTACAAAACAATTTTTACACATATTTATTAAATAACTATAATTTTTGTACTAAATTTGATACACGAGGCAAGTTCCTATTATTTTAATACCTATCTTTATATTATATATTTATTATATGGCTTGTATTGTAGTATGAATGTATCTTACACTAATACAACAAATTGGTGTACGGATTACAAAGTACTAATCTTTCACGCTCCGAATGCTGATCAGAGATATGAGCGCTGTTGTGCTGTTCTTTACAATAAACTACAAATTGTTGTCAAATTACACTTTCTACTTTCTATGCTTTGTAAGCATATTTATCATTTCGAGTTCTAGTTTAATTTGTTTTATTTTAAACATTAATTTTCTTATCCACAATCACAAGTTATGGATAAAATGGGGGAGATTTGAACATTACATCCAGACACTTTTGAAACGTATGGAAAACTATTTGACATACGTATAGAATAAATATTTTGCCTAAATTACAGCAATGGAGGAGAGTTTTATTTAGTATATCACATTACGAGCATTATGATATTGTATAAGTTTCTTGACATATGACCATCAACGATTAAGATTCCGGAAATTAACACATTAAATCTTTTGATGAGGGTGGAGGGGGGGGGGAGGTCATAGTTGACTGGCAATATCGACTGTACATGGACAAGTTGATAAAACACAAATGCTTTCTCTCATTCCAATAAAAAGTAAGACAAATTTAAAATGAAATAAAAATAGTAAAGGAATAGATGTCGTATTTATTAATTAAAATATGAAGTATTTATATTCTGGCATAGTCACGATTTAACTCTGAACAAAAAGTAAGCATCACTGTAGTTACAGTCCACCAGATTTTTCTGTAGGATGAGAAGACATTCTAGCTTCATTCTAGCAGTTTCTAGCTTCATTTCACGGTAGTTTACATAGTCCGTCAATTTTCATTTTACCCTTGTTAGGTTAGTTTTTTCGTGCGGCGCGTGAACAGAGTGCGGTAAATAACATTTACTTTTTTTTTTTAATTAATTTTTCGGCTCCGACTGCTAAGGTCATTTGGCTTAGGACCTACTGTTTAAGGTGGATTCCGAACCACCAGAGCTATAGTATACATATCACAACGAATAACCAGAGGTGATGGGGCGGTATTCAAACCCGGGTCTTCCGCATGACGGATCGAGCCTCTATCCATTACACCACCGTAGCTCTTAGCAATATATTTCGTTTTTATTTTTCAATATTTTAAATTCCATATTTATAAAATAAAAATGAAACATGTTGAAAATTTAAATATGTTAAATCGAATATCGTTGATATGTCTGAGTCATAATCATTTTTATTCATAGAAAAAATAGCGACCTTAAAATCAAATTTATCATAATGTCAGTTAGTTATTTTCTATATAAATAAAGTTTAAACCATAAAGATATTTCTATTGCGTTATTATTTTATATACTTTTATTGTTCAGTTCGTTCGGACCTATAATAGCTATCCTACGATTTGCATTCACACGACGTCCTTTTTGTTACCCCAGTTTATTTATTCAAGTACTTAAATATTCCTGATTAATAATATTGATTATAAATATTTACAATTTGAAACAGTATATTCTTTTATCAAACGTACAGTAGCAGATAAATGTTTAATATCATTATCTTCTTAATAAATGATTCCCCTATATTTAAGATAAAAAGGGGACATATTTGGCCTGATAATAGAAATGCTGTTATATTATTAGAAAAGCAGAGGAAACATTTGTGAAAATTGGAAATATTATATAATTTAAGATAGCTTGCAAGCAATCATGATGCACGTACCGACAAACGAGGCTAGGGTTATCTTGATAAACTAAAAAATGGCAAGGCGGCCAATGCTACTTTTAACGATCTTTGCACTGCAATTCAAAGAAAGTGCAGCAAAAGTTCAATTAATCATCTTCAAGTAATCAACTTAACGCTACAAAAATGTTTTGCAGTAGTTGAAAATAACAATTATTTATTCCAAAAACATACTTTTCAACAAATTTTTGTTAATTGATCCATGTAAATACCTTTTGTATATATTAACTTACATTTCACTCCACAACTTATGAAGGCTTAATGTATTGTCCGATACTGTATGTAGGGCTATTGCAACACTGTAAATTAATAATAGGATAGATATATTCTAATTCTTTAAAGCTATGCTACTTAACGTTGCGTTCTTCGTGTCTATTTTTCTCCCGAACCGCGTTCTCAACAGCTTCGTAAAACTCCCCCACATACGATAATTTATCTCAGCCAACAGCTGTTTACGTTTGAACTGATAAAGTGATCTGTATGTCTGAAAATTACGTCTTTCATATAGCTAGTGGTGTTATGTCACAATCAGAAGATGTTAGCATTAGGATTATATTATAATTTTATTTTAATTGCATTGTATTTATTACATTCAAAGATTTTCAAAGCGTAATTATAAACTATTTTTATATTTCACTTAGAGTTTATGAAAATTTTGTTTATATCTTCTTGTGTGTTATTATACACTTTTATTATTAAATGAATATTAAACATTTTATCTTCAATGTGAATATGAAATTCTCTATGAAATATATATCATGAACCAAACTGATGACAAGTAAAGATAACATGAACGCAGAGTCACACTAATTCGGATAATTATTGACGTACGTTAAAACTATTGAATGGCAAAGACTTAGAACACCGCACGTAGAATGAGAATGATCATGTCCAGGACAATGTTGTTCTACCTCATAATTTCGATACTTATATACACTGTACTTCTCTTCTATAATATGTATATGTACTCCTGCTTTCATAAATTTAAGGACACTATTCACATACTTATTTTCACAAATTTTAGAACACTATTCACATACTTATTTTCAAATATGAATTTAATTTAATTATAATTATAATTTATAATTATAATTTAATAACCATTTTCAATAAATATAGCCACATACGAATGGCCAAATGATAATTATTATTTTACACAAAAATTTTCACAAAAATTTAATCGACTAAATTTCCAGCATCCAGAACTAAAACCAGATAGAGAATTAAGTAAGTGTGTAAATGCAATAGATATCAAATTTATTAAACATTGAAATACAATAAACCGATTTTTCGACATAATGGGCTGAAAAAAGCTATTAATTAGTTGACGTTAGTAACATATCATTTTTACGAATAAAATCCCTTAATAAATCAAATTAGTATACCTTAACATTTTTTTGATCGAATTGAATTCCTAACTCCAATGGCATCTCAAAGTCCAGATGTTCAAATTTATTTTAATATCAGCTCCATTCCATGAATTTAAAACGACATTTAATAAAACACTTAGAATTGTCAAACAACTGTGAATATATTCAACAATTACGTCATCGCTTTTATCGTCTTGAATGGTAAAACATTTACCTTGAACAAACCTTTATCAAACAAACGTAGTTTCAGGCTACGTAGATCATAGAAGATTGCTAGTAAGATAACCATGTAACCTCTGCAGATGGAGTTTAACTCAACCCTTTTATATAATCTTTTATCATAATACGTATCTTATAGCTATAGAATTATTCTAAAGATGTAAATAAGTTATACACAACTGGCACTTAATATATTAAAAAAGGGAACAGAAATGTAGCAGTGTAATTTCCTTTATATTTCTTTCTTGGAAATGTACACATTTCTCTAAGCTCTTATGCGCATTCATGGAGTAGATACGTATGGTAGTAAAGTGTTTATTTTTATCAAACAGTGTCAGTGATTCTCAATAAGATAAATCATAATAACAGATGTAATAACTGTTGTAAAGCAATATTTTATAGTTATGCTATAATAGTGAATATATGTTGTAAAATGTATTAGAATTGTGATACGATCATCAAAGAATTCCAGAAAATTTAGTATAATCTTGGACGTCGTATAGTGACGAATTTTTCCCAAATTATGACCAAAACACAGAAAAAATGTATTCTTTCGAAAATCCGTAAATTTCATTCCGCTTTAAAAAGTGTATATTCAATATAAATTATTCTAAGAGTTATATAATATCAAACTTAATAGTGTTAGAAAAAGACTTTTTGCAACAGAAATTATAAATTATGTTATGATTTACTGTCGATGAATCAAGGTAATCTTTCAAGGTTAGTATTATCTAACAAATAAATCTCTAAATTTATGTTCACATTAATTTCCTTTAGCTCTAAATATTTTTTAATATTATGGTAAACAAAAATACAAGGCTTATATATGTTTTTCATCCTTTGAGTAAATAGTTGTCTATCAAACGGGATGAAACGCTGATCATTTATTTTATATATAAAGTTTAAAGATCGCGGGAGAAGTTCCGATTGAAATTAGCTGATTTTTTGCGACCTTGCGAGATATAGTTATTTATTTATTGCCTCCTACTTTCGTGTTTACTGTAATAGCTACATAAGAGTGTTTGATATTTGTCGGTAAAATGTCTTATAGCCATCGTATATAATGACAACAACCGTTCATAAAACATTATTCCACTGTGCATATATAATCTGACATAACATTTAACAATTGTACAGTTGGGATAAGAAGCATAGGAGGTACAAAATAACGAGGTAAAACTTTTTGAAAAACATTCGAGAAAGATATAAACAACGTAATAAAAAATGTTTGCCACAAACTTCTTCACCATTAAAATCATGCATTAGCATTATGATGAAATCATATAAAAAAAAAACAAACCAATATCTCTAAAATATTACACAATTCATCGAAATATCTAAAACGCATGAAGATTTTTCGTTGACGCAGACGTAAGCATTGGCATTTTTAGTTAATTTATATTTTTTATAATTATAATCATACTTAAAGCTACACATTCCGTATTTAACATTAAACAATCACATTATATACATTCTAAAATGATGTCATTAATATATTATTTCCAGTAATATTTTCTATTAATATATCTCGCATTGAAAAATATTAGTTTTGGCCACGATTTTGAATAAATTCGTCACTCTGCGCCACATTTCTTAGTTATCCGTATTTGTCTACCCTTGTAGCTCTCCGTAATCTAATACAATCGTTTTATCGTAAAATGTAATGTTTCTCCAATTATGCAATATCTCAGAAACAATGTTATGTACTCTGAACTGTTGCTCTACTCCGCAACCGTCTTTACGCACTCTTCTCTTTCTTGTACACGGCATGCGGGGCGTTTGTGTCTCACGTAAACACTCAGGCCATCATTTAAAATTATCGCATACTACGTATATTTAATTAAATGATTATTGTGATAAATTGATACATTAAATTAAACAAAATTTTTTTATCACTTATAATCTTTACAGTAACAGACATTTTTATTATAAATATCCATTATCGGGACCCAAAATCAATTAATAGGCCCTGAAAACATAAAAAAAAGTTACATTTGTGGATCGCTCTTTAATGATGCACTGTTGATCATTTATATGCAGGATATTAGATGAAAAGAAGAAGGAGTACTATATGTTTTGACCTCCAGTCTACGGTTTACTTCAAAATGTACTTACCGAGAAAATCGTAATTTTGTTTATAAAAGATTAATTACTGGAAGGACTTGTTTTTAATAACAAATGGAATATCTATCTATCTATCTATCTATCTAT
>JBCFXI010002785.1:0-16868 GCA_038496175.1 Ampulex compressa
TTCGGAAAGTAATTTCGTTAAGTAAAACCACCTGAACTTATATATATATGTATATATAATTACATATATATAACTATATATATAATTAACTAATTAACTAATAAACATACATATACTATATATATAATTTAATAAAATATTGATTCATTATACGAAAACTGTCTTTCATGTTCCCCAAAAAACGAAATGACTTTCCGAACAACCCAATATATATATATAAAATTATAGTGAGTCTTATTATTACTGCGAAACAGGACCCACATTTCAAGCATAGTATACGGTTTGCGCGGCCGAAATATTACTTCGGTTACCCACTGGCCCTCAAAGGGTGCATAGAATAGGAGAGGGTCGAGCGACGAGGCCAAGTTCCAATCGTGGATATACAGCGCAGGTTGCTTGCCCTTTAGCCGCGCTTTTCAGCGGGGACCACTTTCGACACGGCCGAATCAACCCTCCGGTCCACGCGTCGGGGCTGTGGCGTCCATGAAAATACTGTTTTTCATTTATTTCCATCTAACTTTCGCGAAACTCTCTATCAGCTCCAACACCTTTATAACAACATTGGCACGAATTAGCTTATATTCAAAGTGCCAATTGCGGGATTTTAAGATGAATCGCTGAATGACTGATTTCTCACTTCTTTCTCACACACTGTAAATAAGAGGAGAAAAGAAAAGGGAATATCAGAGATGGTGTATTGAGGAAGACAGACGGATAAAGATTGTATTTATCGCTCCCACGGTGCACGTCAATAAAGAAAGTCGAACGATTTCTTCTCCCGTCGCATCGATATCGCGCTGAATTCGATTTATTCCTCTGTCGGCTCATATTTTTTCGATACTCTGCGCGTACTCTCGAGGGTTTATTCTTTTCACGCAAAAGTAAATTTCCTCGATAAGTACGTCTGCAAAGCCAAACGATCCTTTTTATCCGCTTACCTCGCATATCTACTTAGATCCAAGCATTTCGTGGTTTTGTATCGACAGCATATATATAATATAACAATTAAGTGGACGTGTAAGTACAGAGTATTCTCCTAATTGTAAGGACAGAGGGGGTCGATGGCAGGCGCAAGGAAGATTTATGGCGCGGATGTACTTTAAAATGACCTTCCTGCTTTCCTCTTCTTTCAGTATAATACACAGTATATTAATGACAAAGTACCCCTAGCATATTCCCTCTCCTATGTATTCTCCACCCTCAGCCCTTTAACTCTCGCTTTTTACTAAACTCTCTCTTCCGCTTTCCATTGCAAAACTATTCTCTCCTCGTTTCTATTTTTGACTAATGACCATCGTTTACCAAATCTCACTGTCCTCGCCATCTTTGCTGATCCAATTCTTCGCTATTCTGCACTTCACCACCGCAATGGATCCTCACTACTCATCAGTGACATATACAAACCTTACATTCCACAGTTACGCAACTACATAATAATCCTCGATACAATAATGAAACAATTGCTCCGCAAGCTGTCGCTATGCAATAACCAAATTCAGGGAGAATCGGCTTTCCAGCCGCGAAGGGTTGATCCGTAAGTCCAAACCTTCGGCAGATGCGAAGAGGTGCGAGAGGATCGCGTTTATCCGCCAGATGGATGCGGTGGCGCGAGAGGATAGGCGACACCCGCGGAGGAATTGCTCGAAACACCTGGCGCGGCTATGCAGACTCAAAGGCGAAGTAAACTCGAGGACTCGTGGCCAACCATCCGCTTTAATCGGGGCCAACGTTTCCCGGATGTGACGGAAGGGTGAACAAGTGCCATCGGCTCGCGGAGGTACGTCGGCGGCAACAAAGTCGTACTCCCTCGTCGACCGAGCCGACGGCCCTTTTAGCCCTAGGCCACGGCGGGGCTCTAAACCCTGTTTCGTACGCCGCCCATCGATTAACCCTCGCTCACCTCCCTCGTCGACGCTGCTCGTCCCTCACCGCCACCGGCCTGCGTGTATTTTGTATTTCCCAACAAATTCCTCTGCCGGTGTTACTTATCGAAGAGCATGGCACGTTGGTCGATGAATTGAATAATGGAAGAAGATCAATTCATTATTCTTTTCGAGTAAGTTGTTGAGTTGTGTATTATTGAACGAGTATGTTGCAGAGGGAATTTAAGGTACTGGGTACTTTCATTGGGTTACGAATTGGTAAATTAGTACTTATCCCAGGGACAAATATTTCTTATGGTAAACTCGAGGTTTCCATAATATTGTAGATGTATAGAAAACAGGATATATTCAAGTTATATAAAAGATCAGGGGGAATTGGAATAATTGACTTTCACCTTAGGACGCCACATTTAATGGCTTCCACAATTTTAATCAAATGTATATACTTGTCTGCTGGTGATAAAGCTCAAAGATACTTACGTTGATCCTGTATCGGATACCAGGTATCGATGAAAACACCTTTATACTGTTCGACACACGGGTCCGTGTCCCTTAATCCCGACAGCACAAAAGACTCGCAGATCCGCGAGCTAACATGTATATATCCTACGGTTAACGGGTGAATATATTTTCTTTTAAAACAGAAGGCTAATCTCTCGCTTTCCTTTTTCACTACCCGCTCTCTCTCTCTCTCTCTCTCTCTCTCTCTCTCTCTCTCTCTCTCTCTCTCTCTCTCTCTCTCCCCCCCCCCCCTCTCACACACACGCACGCACACGCACGCACACGCACACACACACACGCGCGCACGCACGCACGGACGCACGCACGCACGCACACGTACACACACGCACACGCACGCACGCGCACACACACACACGCACGCACACGCACACACACACACACACACACAGGTGCGCGTGTGTTCTACGAGAGCGTAAGTGGAGACGGCAAGCAACGACCCCGTATGTCTCGCCCACGAGCGACGGGAGCTCGCGCACTCGTTCGGCCGTGAAAATTCCGTACCCCTCGTTGCACAGAATTATCCCCCATCGATCGACCTATTCCGCTCCCGTGGCCACGCACGAGGGAGGAAAGAGTGTGCATCTACGCGATGTGGACCATCGTGCGAACGATGTAATCCGCGGCCCTAACGATCGCAGGCCAGTACAAAGCTCGCGCGGCAAACAAGCCGCGTGCCCGGCCCGGGGACTTTGTTCGATGGCTCTTCTGAATTCACCATCGGGCGCGAATGCCACATTGTGCGGATAGATGCTGAAAGCTCCGCTGGGAAGGAAAGAGTCGGGTCTTTATGAGTCGACTGTCGAGTCAGGATAATGAATCGGTAATTTTGTATGGAAACTACTGCGAGTCGCTATGGTGCCCTTCTTGACATTTTTCATAATTCTCTTGCGCTTTGCGACTGATTGTATGAATTACCTTCTGGAAGATTGTTAGAATAAAATAAAGTAGAAAAATAATGTACAGCTACAAACTGAGTGATAATTATAAAATCAGTATAGAGATGTATAGTATAGAGAGTATGTAGTACAGAGATGATGAGAGGAAAATTGAGAAAAATGCACGGAGGAGTGAAGGAAACCGAGACGTACTGTTCTTTCTAAATCAAGAGGTTACGAATTTGAAAGGAGGGTGCGTGTAATTTGTTTATCGTCACTGGTGCCAATCTTATTATCGATACGGCTCTTCGTTGTATAATACCACCCTATATAGAATCCAAGCTGTACACGTAACTCGCTTAACGAACCGTACTTTGATGCAAGGCATGTCGGCTCCACGGCGATTTCATTGGAGCAGCGTAGAAAGAAATTCTTACAACCCACTGGACCTTGTTCGAAGACAAATGGTGCATTTCAAAGACCGTACGTGGGAAAGTATAATTACTCCACTCTGGTTCGCCTCCCTTTCGCAATATAAATGAAATGTGGAGGAATTACGAGCGCGGCCAACATTCTTAGCCAAGATTTCAGATAACTTAAATGGAGAATAATGTACGCCATGCATTTCGTTTATGATACACGACAAATTTCTCGCAGGAAATAGTTGAAAATGATTTCCAGCGCACATTCACGTGCGCGGATTTGAAGATTCAAATCGATTTTTAAACCGTCATTCTGATCAAAATTTTATCGTACAAAATAATTGGTTTCTAAACTTTGCTTCAATTTCGTTCGATTATTAAAAGGCATTATGCTTCCTCTGGTACAACGTGCACGTCAAAGTAATTACAGTAACATAGAAGTAAGTACGTAAAACCATGAATAATCGAGTTAAAAACTTTAATCCGTAGGAACGTCCCGTATACTGAAACTACATCACTAAAATGTATCTAGTTTAATATATACTATACGTATTAACATAAAATATGTAGTTATGCTAATAACATTCCTTCATCTCCATTTCAAAATAGTACCTGCAACTCCGTTTACCAACATTAATACCAATTCATTTCAACGTACACCGCCATCCAAAATAAATCAGTGCCATTAATCACGCCCAATAGATCTTAAAAAAAAAAAACAGGAAAAACTAAAAAAAATAGAGAAACACGAGCCGTGGCCCGAAAATTCCAGTGTCGAACCCAAGGAATTTCCCAAGAAATGTATCGAGGCCTATTCCGTATGGCGAATGCATCCTAACCGGGCCCATCATTAACGCGGAAGATTTAACGATCGAGGCGACTATAAATCCGTGCACAATGGCTAAACAATTTTGCAACAAAGCGCAGAGGGTAGACCGCAAGGGCCGGACCAGCGGGCAAAACTCTCGTAATGGAGGTGGCGCCGGCGACGAGGGGCTGCAAAGCGCATTCCGGGCCAACGTATGATGCATTGCGCCGGCCGTAATTGTTAGAAACTCTCCCCTTCGGTTCCTTCCCTCGCGCGATCTGTCGTCCGACGATTCGACCTGAGTAATTCCGCGGGGCTTTTACGAGCGCCCGCTCCCCCAACCTCGGGCCAAAAGTCCAGGCTACAAAACCGAATCGCGATTGTAATCATAGGTCCAATTAAATCCTCAAAGCGAGGCGTCCAGCGGCGCGAGATAATTTCAAGCCGAATACGCGGCCCGTTACCTGAGGCCCGTCAAAATTATGAACGCCCTTTTCCATTTTATTCCCGGCATTATACGAGCGCGCGAGGCTCGTTTCAATTTCGCGGATGGTTTTGATGTCCTCCCGTGTGCAACGTCATCCGCATTTTCGCCGACAACAAATCCACGCCGCGCTCGATAGAGCCGCCGTTACAACCACGAGACCCGGGAAATGCGTGTGAAATAGTATCGAGTGATTGCGTAAGAACTTTTAGGGGTTTTGAATTGTGCATGTGGGATATTGCGATGATGATGAGCGATGATTGAGGTTGGCGATGAAGACGTTGGCTTGCGTCGATATCCGGGAAAAACCAACGAGCACTATATACAAGGGGGTTATACTGGTTTTTTGTTTTACGCTTGAAAATCAGGAGACGGCTAGAGAGAGATTCCTCGCACGTATCCTCGAGTATCGCGTACCAATAAGAGAATTCTCGGGTTTTTGCGACTGGATATACGTATTCCATTTCGCAAGATGCGTCTTGCCAATCCTATTGCGCTCTCTACTTATTTCTAACTGTACCTAATTACAACACCAGCGATACGTATAAATAAACTATATACAGGACATATATATTTCGATATATTAAGCATATTAAATAAGCTATATACATGGCATGTGTGTGTGTGTGTGTGTGTGTGTGTGTGTGTGGATTTCCAGTTCAGCGCAAATATTACGTATAAATATAATACATTAGTGGTGATAAACGTAATAGTCGACGTTTTTCGTCCATGATTCGGCCCGACGTGCAAAATAGGTTGTTACCATCAAAACCAAGGCGTTTATCGACACGCTCTCGACACCGTGCACGGCTTTGGGCCAACAGTCCCGTAAATCCGTGAGCAGGCGTGATAAATAATGCGAAATTTTATGCAGCCGTAATCTGAGTTCATGCATGCAGAATGGCCGTAATTTCACGGCGAGCGCAAAAACGGTCGATGCTAACCGAGTGGGGGCGCGAGGGCGGAATATCGTGGCCGATGATCCAACGTGGGGTCGGCAAGGAGGCCGAAAATCTCGTCGGGACAAAACATCCCCAGGGGTAAATGATACATCGTACGCCCACGCGTCACTCAGCCTTCCCCCCAACGCGGCCGAAAATAGCCCCGGTGTTCCTCGAAGAATAAAAACGCGGCGGATAAGGATACACCCTGGACTTCGTCGGCCGCAGAATCCCAAGGTTCGATCTATACTCGCCTTTGATGGATAGATTTCTGGGGTACGCCTACCTCGTACCTTGGGTGGCTCGAGTCGATATCTCGACGTCAGTGGCGTCCATCGATAGCGCGTTTTATGCCGTCGATGCTTCGCGACAATGGTGCAGCTGAGGTTACAGAACTCTCGAGAGCTTTTTGATCTCTAATTAGAGAATACTTTTTTCTGACGATCCTCTGTTTCATTGCTTTGGGCGTAATTTGGCACTGCGGTTCTGGACCTATGAGTGTGATATGCGCACGGATTCTACTTAGAGAAGGATGGAAAAAGAGTGATTGAGGTTCTTTCGAGGAAAGCTATTAAAGTCGTTGCTGACATGTTTATTGTTCGATAGAATGCTAGAAATATCCCTAGTTTTACAAAGAATGCGCGATAAACTAGGTTCTTTTCGATGATAGCTACTAAAGCTAGGATTAAACTCTTATATCTAAGAAGATTCTAAACGCATATGTTAGATGTAAGAGCAAGAATAAAATAATAATTAATATTTCTTATTGAAGATTTTTTTTAGTTTAAAACTTAACATCCATTCGCTTATAGATTTCGATTTTTGACGACTTACGGATTAAGGCAACATCTGAATAGTAAAGAACCGATCACTTTCCTTTCTGCATTTATCAACATAGATTGCTTCAACGTAGCGTGAAATTGGGGGTACATTTATATCGACCAGGAAATTGCCAAATGTGATAAATAGCACTCGCATTTAAGAACTCCATTGTAGGCGTTCGAATCTGTACGTATTACGTGACCATAAACTCAGGGGAGAAAGCGCGGGCAGATAAAAACGGTGCAAAGAAGAAAGTCGGCTTACGATCGATTTAGGAAATGTTCTGGTTTCCACGATCCATGAAAGCAAACGATAGCCGATAGTGATTTACAGTGTACTATCGGCTTCGATATTTTAGTGTTTAAGGAGGCAGAAATACAAGTATACCATTAAAATTCGTAACCAAAGTATGTGAGCATGCAAAAAGAATATGTAAATGATGATTTCACCCCTGATAAACAACGCAAAAACAGACAAAGCCAATATAAACGTCTCAAAAGTAGACTCAAATCATAAAACGAGCATTTATTCGCTTGTAGGGCTTCTATACAACGCAGTTCTCTAATTCAATGTAATACATGGAAATGCTGGTGTTTTAATATCGATAGTCACACTCAAGAAAACCTTTATAAATCTGCATTAAATTTAAATTAAAATACATAGCACAATGACATCTTCATATATTCTGTCCATTATTCCTTTTTAATTCTGTTTGTTCAAATAAAATTCCCACGGATAAAACTTATCGTTATGCAATGCCTGACAATTTTATCGATTATAAACTTCGTTCATATATTGCACAATTTTCTACGCTGACAAAAAGGGCGTCTATTCTTGCTCGCTTCCCTTTCGCGATATTAGTTAGAGAGTAAGGAAAAACGAGTAACCTGGTAAGATCTTTCTCGAAAGAAAGCCAGGATAATTACCTGCAATACTCGAGGAGAAAGGTGATAGTGCAAGCGTCGTATGAATTCTTAAAGAACTTCTTCCCCTTTTGTTCTTGCACAGTACTCTCCAGGTTGCGCTTTTTCCGGTTTCGCGAAACGAAGTACCGCCTGGCTTTCAGCGTAGGAGGACGTAAAAGTATCGCACGTAAGTGGAGAAAACCGTAGGTCAACCTTAATGGAGGTTCGAGAAACAATGTTAAAAGTCCAAAATGTTACGCGGGGAAATAAAGTAAATATTTATTCAACTATTAGTATAGGCCATCAATAAGATTGTTTGGTCTACGACTAATAAAAGCTAAGCTAAGCTTCCAGGAAATATGGCAATGAAAACACGAAAAAATTAATAGGTAATATCTCGTATTGGAGCTTCAGGCATGAGATAAAACCTTTGTGAATTATACCATTGTACAGCGGCATCGCGAGAAAATAATTAAAGCCGGACAATGAATTTTCCCGAGATAAAACTTCTGAAAGTTTTGGATACGCCCAAAATATTACCTTCGTCGAATAAATGGTTGGCATGGTCGACTCGCATTTATCTTTATGCTTTAGCAGCGCCCATTCTCGCTGAATCCTTCCTCTCTCCTTCTCTTGAATTATACTTTCCTGGATTTTTAAAGGAATAAAGGATACGGCAAGGATACAGATGGATTCAGTAACCGTTTATAATCTCGATAACAATATTTTTTTCTTCACGATGGCCAGTTAATTTTTATTCATTAGTGTAAGAGCCTACTAAAAATTTTAATTTTACACCTAGTAAATTTTAAATGGCATTTTAAACCTACTAAAAACACGTGTGCAAGTGCATTTAATTTTATACTTGTTTAATAATGGACATCTTACTCATTGCAATACTTACGTGACGTTTTATACTGAATTTCAGGAATACGAGAAATTTTAAAACAGACAATAAAATTATAAGGTCAATGAATGAGATTTATTCGGTACACAAGCAACAAGTACTATACGATACGATCAAATTACATTTTTCCCTGGCCCATGTGTAGTAAGCTATTATGGGTAAGACATTATGCGGTACTCGATAATATGAACGCGCTGTTATCAATAACACGCTGTTTTTTATGCAAGAGCAAATTACGCGAATAACCGGTTGTTCTCCATTCCATATAAGAATACCACGGTGGCACACTGGATGCAGCTTGGCACTGGTGTTCTAAACACCCATAATTTAATATCGGGCATTACCTTTGGCGTTTTTCCACGCAAGACTGCCATTACGTTCATCCATTATTAACCATCCAGTATAACAACCAGGTGTTTCGGTAAAAAAGCATAACACTCAGCACCAATTATTATGCAAATCGTAGAAAATTGCAATGCCCAATATCGAGCGCTGATGAAACTTTTTCATTTTCCTTACGAAGTCGAAATTCCTGAAAATTTCCAACGTCGTTAATTAAATCCAACAAACTTCAAATCTGATGTACAAGGAAATATTCTGTTCGTACGAATAACACAGTTTATATTATCTTTACATTTAAAGAAAAATTTACTCGATCGACGCCAAATACTAAGTGTCAATGAAATACAAGAGTGTGCGTCGAGAGACAATGGCCGAAAGCTCTTCTCAATTCCTTCATTCAATCGGAAGTACAGTTAAAACCGCGTGCACATCGAAATCCATATTCTCTCCACGGCCAAAGAACAGGTTATCCGATAGAATCACGCCTGTCTCTCGCTTGATTACGGAGAGCAGGCAATAACTGTCGAAAGCGATGTACCCGGCGGCCGGCAAACCAGCGTCGACAGAAAATCACGGCCGGACAATTTTTGGTCATTCCATCGAGCACAAACAGCGATATTCTCCCTAATTTTCGCGACGGCGTTTTTCCATTTTTCCGCCATGCCAGCACCTGCAACAGCTGGCCGCGTTTAGTAATTACGTACGCGCGAACGTCTGCGCCGGCAGCGTTCGTAGTTTAATCATCGCCCACCCTAGCTCGTTTATCCGGCCATTAAACAATCGAATTATGCCCACCGATAATCGCCCGACGGTCAACCGCCGCCATTACGAAAGGCCAGAGAGTCCGTCCTCCGCTGGCGGATTTTAAGCTTCCAAACGAAAAGTGTGTTAATATTTGTCGCCTGTCAGCCAGAACTTGGTTGATACACGCCTGAAAGCTTGCATCGTGAGCAAGGAAAAAAGGAAGAAGAAAGGTGTGTAAAAGTACGAAGAGATGAGTTGGAAGTACAGCAATTTACGATCTACAAATTTGAAAAAGAAAACGAAAACGGTTTCTGTATAAAAATTCTAAATAGAACATCTGGTGAATAAGCTAAAAATCGTGGTGAATAGTAGAAAGTTCAAAAAAATTTTAAATGAAGTGAACAGTATTGTTCGTGTTTGTCTATGTTTGCTTTCGTCCAGTAAGCAAAATGCTCAAAATTGAAAGATTTCGAATTGATTTGCCATTTTTTAACTTAGAAGTGTTAATATATTTTATATCTTATTTCTTGATGAAAAGGGAACGCGATACATGAATATCCATGCTACATGAATGTGTACATTCTAATGAGAGTTAACATAGCTTATGGGCGCTTGCGCACCCTTTACAGTGAGGGGATTGAGGCGTACACTGGGCACGAGTTATCGTGCCCAAGGTACATCGTTAATAAGCTCGTACATCAGTGCCACTCCTCCTTGTCATTACCTTATCGTCCAGATTTCCAATTTAAGCTTGCAAATCTGATTACCCATATCTCCTTCAGGATGTAAAGCAAGCCACGAAATTCGTAGTACGGCATCAAATTGATTAAAAACCATCGCACATACGCGTATCGCGTTCCTCTGGCGCAAAATACAATTTACAATCTGTAATGTAAAATACTCTGCTAAAACTACTCTACTACTAAAATGGAGGAATATAAAGTGTATTGAACGTACGATTAGATGTATAAATATGTCAGAGATTTATCTCAAGGAACATTGTTTTTACGGGTCAGGAGACAAATCAGAGATTCGGAACCCAACATTTGTTTCGGATCACAAGGTAACAGGTGTTGGGGCTACGAGAATTTATAGACCACGACGACGAGTTTAATGAGCCGTAAATCGAGCTCTGAAATCGAAAGGAGAAACGAATTAAACGTTGTCCTCTAGCCGCGCTGATAAATGTCTCAATTTGCGAGCCTCGTGCCGCGCTGATTCAGCCCAATTGCAGAAATCCCAAGTAAAATCGAAGATATTACTGAAAGCTAATGTTTATCAAAACTTTAATTACGATCGTCCTCGTTAAGCTATAATTTCATTAAAAAATTGCTCTAATTCCCGACACCGCATTTTTCAACGTTTCTCATCGCATATCTACCATACGCGCATCGTCAAGCATATTTATATATACAAGGCGTGATACGAGGGACAACATAAATATTGATGAGTACATAAATATTTTTTAATAAAAATAAAAAGTCACCTGATTTTTTAATCACACCTCGTATATTCCTCTTTCATCTTCCTTTTTTTGTACAAAAACAAGTACAATATGCCTAGACGCATGAAGATGATACCCGTTCAACCATCTAATTAATCACGATCGAATGATGAAAAATTATACAGTATTCCGCAATTTGGACAATTTCGTAGAATATAAAATCCCTCATAGCCGTAACGGTGCTGCGATGCGGGTATTAGTAAAGATAAGCTGTTTCCCTTTCAAACGAGGTAAACAGCTGTATCTCGGTGTAACCATATCGCATAACCCGTTGCTCCGCGCGCACGGTGAAATCGATCGCGCGGCAGTTTCTTATACCTAATCCCGATCACCTCGTTTTCTCTGCTCTCTATATCAGGAGTACTGGTTCTGATCGTAAATATCGTGTCCGATTTCTACGGTTTTCGAAAAATCTGCTCTCCGCTGACCTCCTTGTCGCGTTCACCCGTGACCTTTTGGAAGGCGCCAACGAAAATACATCCGGAGTCCTGTTTTCATTAAGCGTACGGATAATCAACCTACTCCTCCGCAAATTGCAGCTTATACCCCAGTTCCGTTTTAAAATACGTGGTACGAGAGGGAGTCCTTAAACGAATCTCTTAAAACCGCGTGTTCCAAAGATAAAAAACGAAAGAGCAGCGGAAAATTTACTTTGTCCGCTTAGGTGATCGTGACAAGGTACGTATCGATAGCAAAGAACATGATGAAAAAGATTAATATACTTATAATTTAAATTATAAGTTGATATACTACTAATTTCTTTTTGACTCCATTATATAAAGATACTGATTTATAAAAACACTAATGAGGAAGAAGAAAACATTCCTTCTTAAAACCTAGGATCGAACCATAGATCTTTGGGTCGACGCTCTTCCAACCCAGCTATCTCGTCGAAATTAAACCCTTTCACTGCAAAAAGCTTCTATCCCAATGACGTTATACGTCCGCCAAAAGTAAATGGATTGACCAGCGAGGCAGAGGGACCTCTGTGGTGCACCAATCTCGCAAAAACAGACGACTTATCACACGCCTACGGGCGTCGATTTCGATCAACGGATCAAAGAGTTTAAGAAACCCGTATGCCCAGGCCCAAGACGGGTACCAAGATATCGTACCTCGAAGTCAGGGTCGTCGAACCTCTGTAGCACGATTATCGATCTCTCGGTTGCGAGGCATCGATCTATCGCGGCACTGCCCGCCTGAATAGCGCCGAGCACAGACGGAAATAAAATAAAACGAGAGGGATTGGAGGACTGAAAATATCCGGAATGAAAGGAAGGAACGTCATCGGCGCATTCGGGAGTCCGCGATCATTAAGCGGCATCGTAATAACGAGCGCATCCACTTAAGGTTACGATTCCTGGGCATCGTGCATCATCCTTAATGACAATGATTCACGGTTCGAGGCCGCTCGTGATTGGATCTACCGGCGCACAGTGGTAAGAGTTTTGATTCTAAACGCGCAATGTTATCGTCGAGTAAGCTCTGACCTCTGAATATTTATTCGTTATAATTATAATTAATTTATCTTAATAATTATACTTACTTATATTATTTAGCTTGATCATCATCGTTTAATAATTATCATTATAATACATCAGTATAGAAAAAAATGACAATGAAAAGCTTGTTTTTTCTTTAATTTACATGTTTCTCATTTTTCAAGAATAAACAAGGTAAAGCTGAGGAAATTGTTTAAATATAACTTACGGTGTCTTTGCTCACTTCTTTACTCCACCTTACTTTATTCGGTACTTTACACTGCTTTACTCAACAATGTATAGCGATGGATACAAATAGAAGTACTCAGTATAATCGTCAGAATTCTTCACTTCGGTATGATTATCAATGCATTTTCTTGATCCAATGTGTTTTGGAGCGATTAATTATCGCTGTTTTTGCCCAACCGTAATTAGAATCTTCATCACTGCGCCGCGGCAGTTTCTATCACGCTGCGAATAGATTCGCGTGTGCGACTCCCCCGATCCACAGATCGGATCGATCGCCGTAGGCGCGTCCGACGCTCCCTGAAATTCATTTAATTAACTCGAGATGCACGCGCGGATCACGGTCGTACGTGACATTTGCGCAATGCCATATCGCCGCCGATTCGCGTATCGGATATCGAAAGACGTCGAAATCCGATCGAGTCGCATTCCTGCACACTACACGCAAGTATCGGCTACCTGGAATCGCTTCAACCCCGTCGTCCTGTCACTTCTTTCGACAGGTGCGCCAATGAAAATTTGGGATTTATCTTGGGGAATGATGTAACCGTCCGGCATTAAAGTTCAGCGCTCACACAAGAGTCTGAATAAACGTCTGTCAGGGAAGGTTGTACCTCAAATCAGCAAACACTGTGTTTGGATTTTTCCATTGGGTTAAACTTCGTGCTTTGATCCGTGCACGAGATCGATGTTCGATATCTGAGAATATTGTAGACATCGAAGTCCAGCACATTACGCGTATGTAACCGAAAATTTGAGTATTTCTTCTGCAGAAAACCGTTTTTCGTGTGACACGAATAAGACACGAATAAGTGGAAGTGCGAGCGCTGGATATTTTGAACCTGGCAAGCGCGACGAATATCCACGGCGACGATTCGAGAGCGTGACAAATTTGTTTGAACGATGTGAACATCATGTTCGTTGTTGGAACCACGCTGGCGAGTTATTAAATTAATTAAGCACGTCTCCATTACGATCCGGTGTCCCAGCCGATGCGCCATATGCTGCGATACAGTGGTGAGCCGCGACAGGCTTCCACTATTAAATTTCATCGATGCCGACTGCTAGTATCAGCCATTAAGGGAAATATAACGAGTCGATTAAGATACCCCAGAGACGCGTTCGTCATCGCACGTCGAAGGAAAATAGCACAAGCGCTGTTAACATACTTTCGACAGTCATTTATGCCTATACACTAAAATCTGAAAACATTGGCAGCATCCCTCATAACAGAAAAATAAATAAATCTAAAACAAGCTTCTTGTACGACACAAAAGATTACCAAAAATACTTTAAATCCAACAGCGACACAACCGTGTACAACACAAACCTCATGAAAACGAGATCAGGTCTCATTTTTATCCCGATGAATAACCAGTTCGCAGAAAATCACGATCCTAAACGAATATTCATCCAGTTTCAATATTCATCATCTCAATCTTTACACGCTCCTAGCCAGTACGATTACGCGAATCCTACGTTTCACGTTCCCGAATAGCTAACCTCGGCGATAAATGATCGACGATGTGACGGAATATTCATCTAACTCGCATTAACGAGGCCCTTCAGGCCGAGGAAAAGATATTCGCATTGTCAGATCCACGATCGAGCCGGCCGATCCGAGGACAGGCTCGGACATCGATCTTCCGAAGTTCTTTGAGAGCGCCTCTTCCACCTCGCGGAAGCAAATAAACCGGCAATGGATACCGTGAGAAGCTCAAAGTTACAGACACGTTTTCACCATGCGGGTTCCATTAGGCGCGTAGGTACACTGGTTCACTGACACGCGAACGGGGAGTGAATGTGCATACCGCAGCCTGTCGGTGCGAATCAGACGCGCAGAAACATCCGGAACACCGCGGATCATGGCACCTACTCGTAATGCACTATGCGCTTTTAGGCTCCTTCCTCTAATGCAAATTAACCGATGTGCATTAGCGGCGAATGCACTGTCGATATAAAGGGAAGGAGTAACGGAAATAAGGAATTCGATGGACTATGTATTTTCGAGTTGGAAGGCGTGAAGGATGGTGCAGAAGTATGAAGCGATTTCGCGATCCTCCACAGCATCGTGGAATGATGAATATAATATTGTTTATTTAAAGCTAATAATGAATTAAGGTGAACAGTAATAATTTTACGATGCAATACGAAGGGCTTCTATGGGAATACTCCTGATAAATTCGTGGATTATTACCAAGATTTTGAAGATCGACAGTGAGAAAATCGTTCTGTTAAAATTTACCCTTTACCATCCTAAAATTCTCGTATAAAGTCATAACGTAAGCGACGATCGAGGAGGACAAACTCGGGACGAGAAATGCGCGGTGAAATTTCGCTCGAGCCTCGAGTCATCGCGCTCACGATCAAAAGTGGAAATCTCACCATCTACCGAGAACAGTCGTGCAATTAATTTTTCCCCAGGATCGAGGCTGGTCGGTTGGATTTTATTTAATTACATCTCCCTTTTGCTACCCTGCGCCCCTTCCGTCGAAGCCAGATTCGCTACTCCTGCCCGAACAAAACCGCGAAATTAAGAACGCAGATTTTCATTAGAAGCCCCGCGGAGAAGTGGTTAAGGGATGGCATTCGTTTCGCGGTTTCATTTTTATTCATGCTCTCGAAGGCCCTCGACGCGATTCGTTGCGCTAAATGCTCGTTACTGAAGATCCTCCGACATGGCAAAGCCGCGCTTCTCTTTTCGTACGCACGCACATCGCGTATCGCGGACTTAACGATCGATAATGAACTTTTGTTTGCACAGGAACCCTTTACGCAGCCATGCACCCGCGTGCTTTGTATGGCATAACCGATTTTTTTGCATCGCTATAGAATTGAGTGCGAACAAACTGACATTTATACGTCTAATGTATATTTCGTGAGCAATAAAAAACTCAAATTTGTGTGAGTATTATACGACCTTCTCCTTCTGTCCAATTACCTGGCACGAATGACTCGTTATAAGTATATACTATATACAGGTGTATACACACGTAAGTTTAAGAGATCGAGCCAAGTTCACTACGCGGCATTAATATTTGAAGTGGGACAAAATGTCTTAATCGATGAAAGAGAATTTCCAAATTATCGGTCCTAGAGAATTTTTTAAATATACCTTTTGCACAATTGTATATTAAAATCCGATTCCCTGAAAAGGCGATCTTTATAGACGTATTTGAAGTCCAAGAATAAGCTTCCACTTTTACGATAGATCCGCTACGTTATTACGAACATCCGCGCGCATTAATCAATACCTTTGTCTCTTTATTTAAGCAAAGGTAAATTTTCAATACTCGACCAAACTGAATTCCGCGGCGAATAAATCCAAATATCCGCAGATCCAGTGAGATAATTCAAAATTATTCTCGTTTTGTTACCATCGTGCTTCCTTTGTGCATTCGTAAACGGATATTCCGAGCGTGCTTTGTGGCATTGACGTGTTTTCCAAGGAGTAACAATTAGCGCAGACCTTCCTTTCTTTCGCGAATTCACCCAGCCCGTGGCTATGGTAAAGCCAAATTATTGGTACAGTCGTCACATTGTGGCGGACGACAGAGAACGAGGGAATAAATGGAGCGACCATGGTGCACCGAAGGAGGGCGTGAACAGGGGTTCCGCCTTTTCGAATTTGAAAAGGCGACGTTAAGCTATTATGTTCCCTGCTTCCTCTTTTATCAGGCGAAAGAGAAATGCGGGAGGCCCTGTGTTTCGCAAAACGCGAGGGACCGAACAATGAAATAGTGTTTTCAGGTGCGTCCGCCGCGTGGCTTTAAGCCAAAGGGAAAATACGAACGTACATAGACGGCGATCCTTGACGGATCATTAGGAATAATCCATCACACCGCTGACTGATGACAGGACATCAAAGTAGAGAAATAATCTATTGCAAGGGAACATCAGAAAAAACAGCTATGACTCTGCTGAAACCGGGAAGAGTCGCGAAATAATATACATTTTAATATCAAAAAAAAAAAAAAAAAGG
>JBCFXI010002786.1:0-16858 GCA_038496175.1 Ampulex compressa
ATGTTAAATTCATTTTAACTTGCAATTCTATCCAACGAGTTTCTAGAGAGACAGAATCCTAAGATATCCTTGAGTTTTCTGAGACGCATTCACTTGCGTATCGGCGGCCTCCAAGCGTGTCAGTCGGTTTGATGAGTATACGTGATAGACGAAAAGCGCGTGCCGGACAGAATTCCAAGGTTAGACATTTTTATACGAAACTCGAGAAAGCAATAAAAATCTTTGTTACTAAAGAGAACCTCGGCGGTGTTGAAGAAACCAATCAATCTCCTGCATCCGTTCCGGTACCTTTCCTCGAACAACCACATCTCTATGGTGATTTCGTGCAAGAATTCCCTCGAGAAATTCGCCCAAAGATAGTAAATAATTCGTCTCATTCCAGGGGAGTGTCGCGTAGGCACGTTGCCCCCGAAAAACCGTGAATCTTCGTGATATAAATTAATATAAAAATCGGTCCCGACGGTAGATCGTAACAGGGATGAACAGAACGGAAGGAAGTGGAGTGGATACAAGCGA
Source organism: Ampulex compressa (assembly GCA_038496175.1). Lineage (NCBI taxonomy): Eukaryota > Metazoa > Arthropoda > Insecta > Hymenoptera > Ampulicidae > Ampulex > Ampulex compressa. The sequence goes on from JBCFXI010002786.1 coordinate 517, forward strand.
GGTATATCGAGTAAGAGTTGGGTCTGGATCGGAGGACACCTGGTTAAGTGGTTAGCCAGGAGGCAAAGAGAATAAGCTGAAGACAAAGTTGGAGAGAAGAGCGTTGGACTTCATAGAGAAATTGGAGGAATGAGACAGTGAGCGAGGAGATTCTAGATGGAGGTCCCAAAGAAGGGAAGGCATGAGGTTTGGCGTAAGAGGTACAGAGGATGGAATTCAATTAGAGAACGCGGGTATTGGTGGAATGTGTGCGAAAGAAGAGGGAGGAAATGAATGGCGTTTGGGGAAAGGTGGAGCAGAATGACAGGGCATTAGAGGGGTAGGAAAGGTAGGAGAGAATAAAGAGATCAAGATGGGATAAAACGTATAAGGTGGTCAGGATGTAGGGTGTGGGGGGGGGGTGCAGAGATATTTGAATGGGATTATGAAGGATTAGTGGAAAGGGAGGTATTTGTAGGGAGAGAAAGAGGCGTGGGAATGTGTGGGAACGGGATGAGACGGCGGTCAAGGTGGGAAGTCAGGGGGAAGCGGAGATGAGGGTTAGGCAAAAAATTCTGGGAATATTAGAGGTAGAGGGGGGCGAAAGTGAGGAGATTGCTGGAGAAAAGAGGGCAGAGGATGAAAGGCACAAGTGATCGACAACGGGATAGGGACGAGAACACATTAAGACTAGATGACAGTGACGACGGACGAATGAGAAGAAAGAAGTTGTGTAAAAGGATGAAAAGTGCACAACTTCTCTTTTACTGATCGGAAACTCGCGAATTCCAAGTCTATTCGTCACGGATCGTTATTACGTACTCACCAAGAAAGGGCGGTACATACAATGTACAATTTAAGCGAACAAAATGTCGACGAAGTCAGGGTGTAAACTCGGTTCTGAGCTGTGAATTTAGAACACAGAAAAGAATTCCCATACACCTGTGTGATTTTATATATATTGTTTGTGAAACCAAAGAATCACAAATTGATAGGAAAAGAAATAAACTGGCTTATTTCTTCCACCGTCTTGGAGTTTCTAGGAATTTGAAAAAGGAATGACGGGAGTACGAACCGATTCTCGGCCTCCAGCCTAGCAGTGCATATTGTGTATATAGTATTTTTCTCAGGCTAAGATATTAGAATCAATTAAGGCGAGCTAATTCTTACATGACCGTATAACGAAATTCATTACTTAGACTATACACGTCAATGTTTCCTTACGCCCATTGGGACAAACCAGGGAAAATAGAAGGAGGAGTGTTATCGATCTTGCCTATGACAAGTGTTATACGGGAAATTAGAGGATAGAATCTTTAACGTACTATCCGCGTCGTTAATTCACTAAACGACAAAGTAGTGCTGAGGGTAAATTGTAAGGATCGGAAGTACGATAAATGGATTACAATGTACATAGGAATATTACCATATTTACAATACTTAAGGTAAGTAACTTAAAACTACGCCTCATTTTAATCGCCTAATTTTAAATCATGCTATTATACGTTGGTACGCGGAGCAGTATGAGAATCGACGTGAAGAATCGACGTCAACACTGTGATAGAGCGCTTGTATTCTGCTACTGAAGGAGACTTTATTTGTACGATGAGCCTTCCATTGCACCAACATCACCAGGGGAGGTTGCAGGCGGCTCGAGTGGGGGCTCGAGCCGCCATTGCACGCAACTCCCCGAGGGGGACGGCGTTGCGTGATGGCCGCACAACGCCGTCAAATTAAGATTTGGTGGTTTGCCTGGCGGATCCTCAGGACCCTTTCATGTATGGATGTTCCTAAGGGGCTGTAGTGCGGGAGGCCACCGTGATGTTTTTTTTTTTTAAATCATTTTTCGGCACCGACTGCTAAGGTCATTTGGCCTAGGATCTACTGTTTAAGCTGGGTTCCGAACCACCAGAGCTGCGATATGCATATCACATAGAAAAACCATCAGTGATGGGCGGGATTCGGACCCGAGTCTGCCGCGTGGCAGTCTGAGCCTCTATCCACTACACCACCGTAGCTCCGACCGTGGGGATTTTAGCCGATAAGAATCCGACACACCCCTGGCTCTCCCCCCAGGGAGTCGGGCAGGCGAAAAAGATTTTCCCCACGTAAAAAAAAAAAAGAGTAAGACCGCCGCCTAGCCGTAGTACCATAAGGTAAGACCGCCGTGGCTTGGCCGCAGCGTAATCCGACCGGGCCCGTTGACGTGTGGGCAGAGTTTGAGTTGTTTCAGAACATAATGACGGCTGTCTGTGACGTCGCCATGCTTCGGGCTAGACTCCACCCTCAGCGCGCACTGCGGAACTGTGTTCTGCATGTAGCCGCGCCCGACGCCGGTACACATGCGCACGACGAAGACGGAATCGCGACGAGACGTAGGTCATCGAGAGGTATGATGCCTTTAAGCACGCACAGAGAGTCATGAGGGAGGCTATCAGAGAGGCTAAATCCCAGGCTTGGAGAGAGCTCCTCGGGATTCTCGACAGGTACCCATGGGAGGATACCGCGTGGTGTTAGGTAGGTGACAAAGTCCCTTGCCCCCAGCTATTTCGAGAGGTCGTCGCTGCGCTCTTTCCCGATTCGTCCGAGAGAGTGTTGTGGTAGCATATGCCTGAACGGCATTCCCGGACGCGCCTGGATTTTGGTTCTAAGCGTCCTCGGGGTCAGAATGGTGGAGCTGTTTAACAGCTGCCTCCGGTCTGATCTATTCTCCTCATTGTGGAGACGGAGCAGATTGATCCTTATTAGGAAGGAAAGTCGGCCCGCTGAGTCTCCCTCAGCGTACAGTCCAAATTGTCTGTCCGACAAGGTGGGGAAGCTGTTTGAGCGAATCATCACTTCCCGCCTCATCGGGTACATGTCCAGGGTATGTCCCGATCTGGCTGAGAGCCACTTTAGTTTCCGAGTGGGCCGCTCCATCGTGGACGAGGTGCTGACATTAAGAGCCGACTCGGACTCGGCCGTTTCTTGGGGCGGGGTAGCGATACCGTATCTCTAAATAAAGTCAACGCGTTTAACACCCTGTCCTGGGGTGCCATCCTGGGGGGTCTTCGGCGCCATCAAGTGCCGACGTACTTCCGGGACGTGATGGGGTCTTACTAGTCCGGCAAGCGGGTGCAATACTCAGTGTCACGACTCTAATGCTCCTTGCAGATTTCTTACTATATGGTATACACGACTTCAATACCTTTCATGTCAAACGTGTCTACGCGACATTCTCCTGTGATGAAGCAAATCGGTTAGTGGTTTTGGGCGAAATTTTTAAGAAATTGGGGAAATTCTTTTACGAAATCGCCGTAGAATGTGAATGTTCCACAAAAGGTCCAAAGATGCATGTAGGAAATTTAGAAAGATTCTGGCTGTCCACAAAACCTTTTTTACCGACAAAGGCCTTTATTGACTCCTCTAGTTCGATATAAAATCTTTTAACTTTGGGTTTCTGGCTACCGCGCACTTTTCGCCTAGTACGTCTATTCATCAAACTAATCCTATCCTCTCGAGTCCGCCGATACGCAAACGAGTGCGCCTCAGCTTTTCGGAAAGCGATGTTAGATTGGGATGGATTGTGAATTTTGTCGGGCTTTCCAATATGCAAGCGAGTGCGCCTTGGATCCTCCGACCAATTCCGATGTGAAAGAAAAAATAAAGATGCGGATTGGAAATTCAGATATTTTACGGCTCTCTATATGTAAGCGTGTGCGCCTCAGATCGCTTGTGAATATCTCGAAACTTATTACTCAATGAAGAAAAACTCAATAAGGAATACTTTAGAAATGTCTTACTGGTAATGATCTTGCTCGTAGAAATCTGTAGATCAGAGAGATCGGGGGTCACACCGACAGAGCTACCGCACTTTTAAACTCGTGGATAACAAAACCTGTCAAACGAAGAAAGGTAATTAACGCGTGTCTGAAAAGCACTGTCCTTTATACCCAACAAATCTGTCTTTTTTACCCCTTTTCACTGAAAATTCCATAGCCAGATTTAATCCGTCCGAACCCTTATCGTACAGGTGTTCAGCTTCAATTCACCGGAATACTAGGGTTACTGATGTTAGTCAGGTTGCTTGAAGCTTCCGATAACCTCTGCTTCTTTCCGTCGTGCCTGGACTGCCGATTCGATTACGAGTAAATGATCGTTAGGTTCTGATAATTCTAATGTTGGTTTAATTCCCGATCTCTTCTTTCTTTTTGCTCCGGAGTGGTGTTCGTCACACCAGACAGGTCAGACGCAACGGTGGCGAAAGAAACAAAGTTCGGTGTCCCGCAGAGGTCCGTATTGGGACCTATCCTGTGGGACATCGCATACGATGAGGTCTTGCGGGTCGACTCCCCACCCCGCCGGAGTCAGCGTAGTGTGCTACGCGGACGACACAATGGTGTAGGCTACTGGGGAGGATTACAGAAAGACGCTCTACCTCGCCGAATGCGGGGTAGCCTGCAGTAGCCAGAAGATAGAGGAGCTGAAATATTGCGTTGCTGTCCACAAGACTTGGTTCTCTAACCCTCGTCGCTGTAGGGAATCGCCCAGGTCCTGGCTCTAGGTAGGTAAAACCGAAATCGTGGCGTGAAATACCTACTAGTTGACGACATTAAACAGCCAGTGGCGCTTCACGGTCTACATCGATCGTCTGACCCCCCGAGTGGAAAGAATTTCGGTCCTGTTGGGTCGCCTCCTCCCGAACCTCAGGGGCCCGGGAATGGTGTCCCCCGTCATGCGGTCTGTGGCCCTGTACGGGGCCCAGGATTGGGCGCACGACCTGATAGCCAGCCGTCACAGCCGGGGTAAGCTGCGCCGGATAGAGAGGCGGCTGGCCATCAGAGTTGTGCGGACGTATCGTACGACCTCCCACACGGCGGCAATGGAGGAGATGCCCCGTCAGAACCGGCGATCGATTGGCGGGGGCCACGAAGCGCCAAGCCTGGTAGCGTGCTGAATCGGAGTGGCATCGCTGTTTCTCCGAACCCGCTAATGCGGGGTAACGAGCTGTCGTGGCTGTACTACTCAACCTCGAAAAGTGGCTGGACAGGACCTGAGGACGGCTGAGTTACCGGATGACACAGGTACTCACCAGACATGGATGCTTCGTTCACTACCTGTGTCGGATCAAGAAGGAACGGACGACAGGACCTCTCGCAGCCGGCAGTCGTGAAAACAATGCTTAGCAGCGAGAGGTCCTGGTGCGCCGTGACCTCCTTTTACGATTAAGTGATGCTGCAAAAGGAGGCCGTGAAGCGGACCCGTGAGCACACAGATGTGCGACGCAGAGGTAGTGGCGGGGGTCGAGAGGACGCCGGCATCCTCTGTCACTCCGGTCAAACTAATTTTTAGTGAAGGTATGCGACTGAGAGCGCCCTGAAGCGCCCATTGCAGTAGACGCCACCAGTAGGAATTGCAGGTGGTCCAAGTCAGGGCTCGGACCTTCATTGCACGTAACTCCACGAGGCGGACGGCGTCTACGTAGCGATTGTGCGGCACCGGCAAATTAGCTCAGTAAGCTTGGGGGTTTTCGACTGCCGAGTGCGTAAAAAAAAGGAGGTAAGACCGCCGTCTAGCGCCTAGACCTAAGACTACCTACATGTAGTACCGCCTAGATTTAAGACCACCGCCCAGTCATAGGCCGACTAGCGTGAGTATAGCATAATAAAAACACTGTCACACTCCGAACCACGCCCAGCTCATTCGGGATTAGCGAACCCGGCTATATTGGCTCAGTCAGCCACCTTTCTTCCGCCTCCCGACGATCTCTTTACTAAGGAAATATTGTCATAGCCTGAATGATAGCAATAAGTGACACTAAGTGTATAAGCTTAATTCTGTCGTTTGCTCATAGACGACATTAGTGAGCATATAAGCTACCTTGACATACCGTACTTGTTTTGTTTTATGAATTTGACATCAGACAACATTAATCAGTGCACATCGTCGACAATTTCATATATACATATTTGCTTTGATAATCATCCCTACTTTTTTTTTGCCAGAAAAAGAGCATGTATATGAAGCTGTGGTTTTCTGTTTTAATTTCAAGAAATCGGTTGTCGAATCGCTTCGAATACTCGAGGAGACCTACGGTGACAGTGCTTTATGGGAAACAACGTGCAGAGATTGGTTTCGCCGGTTCAAAGATGGCAACTTTGACCTAAGCAACAAAAAGCGTGAAAATCCGCCTAGGACGGTTGAGGACTATGAATTGCAGGCTCTTTTGGACTATCCTTTCTTCAAGTATATATTTCCATGCGTCTCCGTGTCATAGGAAAGGATCAAAAAATTGGAAAATGGGTGCTGCACGAATTGAACGATAAGCAGATGGAGTGACACCAAAACACATGCAAAATCTTGGTCGCTAGACAAAAAACAAAATCATTCCTACATAGGATTGTAACCAACGATGAAAAGTGGGTTTATTATATTAATTCTAAACACAAGAAATCATGAGTTGCTCACGGCTAATCATCGTCTTCCCCAAGAGCAAATCGCTTCGGACGGAAGACGATGCTGTGCGTTTGGTGGGATTAGCAGGGTATCGTCTACTATGAATTATTGAAACCTGATGAAACTGTCAATGCTCACTGCTACCACCAACAACCGATCAAATTGGACCGTGCTCTGCGTGAAAAAAGATTGGAGTATCAACAAAGACATGAGAAGCTGATTTTCCTCCATGACAACGCACTAGTGTACGCGTCAATAATGGTCCGAAACTTCTTCGAGACAGTCGACTGGGAAGTGCCACCAGATGCCGCTTATACACCAGATCTGAGCAGCACTTCGATTCTCGCAAAGACGTGCGAAAATCGCTTGATGATTACTTCAAAAGATAAGACATTTTTTTTGGCACGATATCCACAAATTATTCGAGAGATGGGAAATATGTGAGCCAGCGAGAGAAAGTATTTTGAATAAATTTGTTTTTTTCTTTATATGAAAAAAGAACAAGTGTTTTTCTGACTAAATAGCATGTTTTAAACGGCAGATTTAACTTATACACCTGGTGCGGCGTTTTTTTTGTCCGTACCTTTTTTTCAACAAAGCATATAAATTTATTAATTACAAATCACTGCGCAAATTGTGAAAATGTCAAGACGGAGTGTTGTCGCGTGAATTAAGATGGAGAACGTTCGTGCCAACCATTGAACAACGCGAATGCGTATCACACACATCTAGACACAAACAACTTGTACTTATCCATGAGAATGGTAACGTTGGCGATTGTCAGATTCCAGCTCTGGGAAGTACTAGGTGATAGATCACGGGGGGTGAATGGAAAGAAGACGATCGGCAGCGGGAGATTGGCCGTATTGACATTGGGATGGATCGCAAGGGGGTAGTCGGCTATATTGGAAACTGGTAGATCGGTCAGGTAGGAAGGGGGTGCATTGACAAAAGGTAGTCGATGAAATCAGGAGGGAGTGAATTAGCCGTGTGGTAGCCGGTAAGACAGGTCTGTCGGTAAAGTAGAGTTCGAAGGTATGTCTTCTTCGCGGGACACCCATCCCCCTCCATCTTAACAGCCCTCGCCTAAAAGGCTGTCAATGACCCTATAATCACTACGCTTGCAAATAACATTTTCCACTAAAATTTGTAATTCATTATGTGTTAATGTACTAGTATATAAATAATTTTGCTCCTATGGTTTTCCATGATTTCTTTTCTTCAGGCTATGTTTTTAACCATTCAGATTTTTATCAAATCTCCCTGTTAAACACGCATGGGCAATCATCGATCCGCGGGCCACATCCGGTCCCACTAGTGTCTCATTTGTTTTATTTTTTCGTTCTCGACATGTTAAGATAACAAGCGTGCATTAGCCATAATTCTAAAACAAGTGATTTGTCAGTTTATTAAACTTTCAAACGTAATACGTCATGATTCAAACCATTTGATTGCCTTATGGATAAAACGAATAAAATGTGATAACTTATGGTTCTTTTGGATTTCCGCTTGCAAATCGCGCGTATGTCGATCGTACAGTCGGTAAATCAGGTTTAGCCAGAGCCTGCCGCTTGGCACCTCCATGTACGTATTACAACTTCTCCTTGCTCCCTATCAGGGGTCGCGGAATAAGCAGATTTGATTTATTAATAATATCTGAAGTTAACAAATGATGAACGTTTACGTAAAGTTTTTTTCAAACTTAATTATAACACATTTCCAAAAGAAAATTTTCATTATAACAAAAACAAATAATGCGTACAGTTTTAGACAAGAATGTGACCTCAGAAAAATGTATTCCCAATGTGTCGAAAATTGACAAAGGTCACATTTTCGAACCTCTTAGCTCCAGTAAGTATGTAATCTTATGCCTTCGCTACAAATATCTAATTTTATGTCATATGTAGAGTCCGCTTACACGTGAATCGGCGTTGTCAGATTCTGCTTGTACGTTATTCGTCGGATAGTGTTTCTTTCCTCATTCTGCTTGCTTTCTGATGTCTTCTGCATCATTGAATTTGCTGAATTTGTGTCTTCTGCATTATTCAAGTCGTACCCGGCCTTATGCATTCAAAGGAAATTACGGAAGCATGGCTTACATTTCGATATGTACATGATATTTTATGTAATTTTCAAGTGCGTTACAGTCGTAATTCAATTAATAAGTTAATAAAATCAATTAGTGAATAAATATTAAAGAGATAAATGTGGCCATATGAATGATAGCCACGATAAAAGCTCATCAATATGTTAAAAAAAAGATCTGATTAAAAAAGTAAGATTTAAAACATTAATGACAATACCTTTTAGGCTGCTTTTAGCTTTAGATTTATCTTTAAGGTTTTACACCTCCTTCACTTCGGGCTTAGCCTGTTCTTTTGTCCTTGAGTTTCCTTTATTTGCCGTTTTGGTTGCTTGACACATTACAGAGAGAAACTGCACACCTGGAAAACCGTATTTCCTACTTCTTAAACTTGACAAATGATAACTATGCAGAACGATGTTAGTGGAGTTGTGACGATATCTCCCTCGAGAGAGATGCCGGGATACGGGAGGAGGTGGCCGACTCAGCTGGCGTGGCCGGGTTGGCTGGTCCCGAATGAGTACTGCGTGGACTCGGAGAGACGAAGATTAGGCAAGCGCAAGTCAGATGGGTCACTTAGACTAGGCGCGCGCAAGCGGGTGTTTGGCGTTTTCTGCTGCTCAGGGTCGTGGTTCCGCCACTGAGCACGTTGCCGAGGAGAGTCCGTTGCTCGAGAGGATGGTCGTCAACCAACCGGTCCGGTCGAGATGCGGTAGGAGACCCGCGCTCTCCGAAGGGGCCAGTCGGTCAGGTAAACGGCTATCCTCCGCTGGTGTCATCAACCAACACCCAGCGGAATCGCTGGAGGTAAGCGGGTAGGAAGCAAAGCAAACGCCTCGGCTAGGAGCTGTCATATGTATTGTAACGCCGGCTGAAGATGCCGCGTTACGAAAGCAGAGCGACGGTTGTCAACGAGCTTGTTGACAACAGGAGAATCGAGAGAGTCTCCCCGCCGACTTCGAGTCTGCCGGACGCGACTTTATCTTACGCGTACAATTTGTATTCAAATAAACATTCTTGTTTCCTTTTTATTAAGTATTGAGTTAAGAAAGCGTCATGCAGTCTTCAGCAAGCACTCCCCGGCGCAACAGTATATATAGTTGTTAGGAGCTATATATATGGGATTTTCGGGAAATTGAGATTTGCACACTACTTTGAAAAATATTTAATGAAACAAGGAAACAACAGATGTGTACAATGTCTCGTTACAATGCCGGGAAATCTAACCACGTCTATCACGATCCGCCACTTTTTTTCGACTCCCCTTCTTTTTTTTGTTCGCTCACTTTTTATTTCTCCTCCTTAGCGACCGTTATCGACTCTTCACGAACCGTATCATCGCGAATTTCCTACATTGTAGGCTACAAATGTAGGCGCGCGGGAAATATTTGGGCCGTTGGGTTCCTAGACCGGGACTCGAACCCGGGACCTTTCGTTTTCCGGGCGACTGCTCTGACCACTAAGCTACCCAGGCCCTCCGGTCAAATCATCCCGCAAACATCTATTTATGTTATGGAGGAGTCCCGATTCTACATATATGTATATTTGATTAGGCTGGCGGTGCTCGGTACTGGTCGTGCTAATTGTTGCCGCTGTGGTCGTGCTAATTATTACCGCGGTACGCGGTAATTAGCCGCAAATTCCCCTGTCGCAGCCAGGCCGCCCCGCGGCGATCGCGGGTACTACCGCGGTATCGGTCGCCTAGTCGGGGGCGTACACACCGAATCAATAATTTGTTCCGTGACCCCTCAAGTGGGGCAAGGAGAAGCTGGAATACTACTGTGGCGGTGTCAGGCGGCTGGGGCCAATTCGTCCAAATTTATAGACTGTGATGGACATACGCGCTATTTTCAAACTCCGCAGAAATGCATAATTATCGTTGTTACAATACACGTTGGCATATTTAATCGTATTATTCATAGAAACGAGCAAATACAATATTCCAAAGCCGAATATAACTTATTGCTAGTCCAAGAAGGTGATAAAAGAACGAATTGCCTTTTTAAATAGAAAAAATGTCCTTTAAGAAGAAATTTTTTCATCAGGATCATTACATATAACGATTTCGTAACATTAATTGCTCAACCGATTGTTCCAATGTAAAATAACTTGTAATTCAGTCAAGAACCGTGTCATAACCTTAAAAAGAACCATCTTACAACTTTGAAAAAGTGCATTATAGCTTTGAAAATAAACAATTAATAATCAGTCCTCGCACAACTACTTGATTTAATCCTTTTAACCGATAAATGTTACCAAATCGTTGTCTGTAATAATACTGATGCAAAAGTTCCTTCTTAACGTTCGCTTTTAGGACATCTTTCCAATTTTAAAAGGTAATTCGTTCTTTTCTCACCTTCTTGGACTAGCGATAAGTTATATTAGGCTCTGTAATATTGTATTTGTACGTTTTTATGAATAATACAATTAAATATGCCAACGTGTATTGTAACAACGATAACTATACATTTCTGCGGAGTTTGTAAATAGCGCGTATGTCGATCACAGAGTCTATAAATTTGGACGAATTGGCCCCAACCGCCTGACACCGCCACGGTCGCATTCCAACTTCTCCTTGCCCCCCTTCAGGGGTCATGGAACAAATTATTGATTCGGTGTGTACGCCTACGCCGGCGTTTTTACGTTATAGAGTGATTATTGTAGGTTACGCGGAAACCATCTTTATGTCCGGTATGTCACTATAGTGGCTTACGTCGAACCCATCACAATGTCCACTACGATGTTGTAGTGGCGTCCGCGCATGTCATAATTTTGAACGGTACGACAGCATAATAGTTCTGTAACGTGAGCTCTGCGTCCACCATGTTTTCAAATGTATCATACAAACTTCTATTATTAAGTATTTAAACGGACGTGTCAATATGTTTTCTTTATGTTTTCTTTAAATCTACATGAAAATGTATAAAGATGCTATAATTTATTCAACGATTACTCTATTCTTGTGCAATTTTATAGTACAAAGCACCATCAGACACAGATTGCACTGTTGCATTCTTTATGATCAGCGTCGAATACTGCCGTACTAAGATATATTGCCGCGAAAGGTTCAGCTGTAGCTATGCCTTACACAAACCCTTGCATAAATCCTTGCATACAAGATACATTTGAAAGTGCTTTAAACTGTTATAAATTATACGTTTTTACTATAAAATATTTGTACATATATCGAACGTTTTATCTAACTAAATTAGTTATTTTATTTTTTTCGATACAATATGTGATTAATGTAGTTTTAAAGTATTGATTTGGAATCTTGTTTGTTCTATTTGGACAAGTTTCTTTATAGTATCGTAGAAAACGGAAAGTGTTCCATCACCAGAAACAATTTCATTAGAGCTACGGTGGTGTAGTGGATAGAGGCTCAGACTGCCACGCAGCAGATCCGAGTTCGAATCCCGCCCAATCACCTCTGGTTTTTCTATGTCATATGTATACCGTAGCTCTGGTGGTTCGGAACCCACCTTAAACAGTACGTCCTAGGCCAAATGACCTTAGCAGTCGGTGCCGAAAAAATGAATTTAAAAAACAATTTCACGTACGCTATATTTCCGCAAAATGTCATGAAGGTCAGCATTTCCGAGTAGCGCGTATTCAATTCTTGATTGTGTGTAGATATATCGAATATTTTAAATATTGCCAAACAAATTTAAATACAAAGCTATTTCTTATACTCACGTAGCCATAAAAGGTTCACTGTTTCCTTATAAACTGTGATCGCGTACATGTTATAGCAGCGTACTATTTGTAGCTTAGATTTGCTGCCAGAAATTTATCACTTAGCGGACTTGCCAAAGAGATAAGCTATTGAAATAAGTATATCTCGTTAAATAAATGCAAGGATTAACTTCTTTTGATTCTTAATGCTTATCGATATGTAGATATATCTGTTACGGGCAATGTGTTTAAAGTGAGCATTTTGTAAAATGACAGAGCATTGTGTAGAATGCCTAATATTTTAGACAATGTGTATATTGGGCAAGTATTTCACAAATGATCCGGATATTTTGTATAATGCCCGAAATTGGTTAAGCAGTGTGTTGAATCCTTAGTCGAGATGCTTTTATCTTCATTTTTACCGCTTCCACTCTGGCTGTTACTAATTAAAACTTAGTATCCTCATAAGGTTAGCAGATGTACTCTAAAATAATTCCTTTATATTTTAAACATTACTTCGTTTTACTTCAACCATGCTTATGATTAAATACGATTATAATGTCTGTATGTTGATTTTAACCAAGGAATGTATTGTCTCAATAAAATACACATTTTTTAATTTCTTCATTGAAAGCGTTTCAATACATTGAAGATCATTCTTTAAGCATTCTGTATAACGGGCGGACATTTTATAGATTGACCGAAACTTGTTACAGGCATTACAGATTCATATCTATTTTCCTACTGTAGTTTCCATAATCTGAACCTTTAATCCTGTGAAAATGTACTAATTTCACTATCTATATAACGTACCCATCTTGCTAGCCTCTTGTTCATTAGTATTCAAGTATGAATTTTTTGTCGTCTATAAGAGCATTACGTTCCCCTTATTTGCTGTGTAAATGTGTGTTGGCCACTTCGGTATGTGGCGTTATTATAAAATGATTATATATTTTTTTAATTAAAGTTAAATTTAATGAAATTATGAAATAAAAGTATTTTTGTGAATTAATAATAATTAAAAAAAAGTGTACAAATTTTTTTTTGGTTCTTGAAATTAATAACAATTTTATAATGATGTCACACACCAAAGTGGTCAATACAAACCTATACAGCAGATGGAGGAAACAGTAATGTTCATATAAGAATAGCAAAAATTAATTTTCATGTACTAATTTACTTTAGAAAACAAAATTGTGCATTTAAATATTAAAAGTCTATTTATATTGTTTCACGACGCTTTTTTTTAACTACTTATCGGCACTAACTGCTAAGGTAATTTGGTCTAGGACATGTATGAAGTGGATTTTGAACCACTAAGGCTGGAGTTTCCAAAGTATGGTCCGTGGGTTAAGTACAACCGGACCTAGAAATGCCATCTGCGACGTTGGATCATCCGCTATCATGAATTTATAGAGACAATTTACATTTTATATTTACACATTCATAACTTACATTTTGCAGAGCTCATTTGTAACACATCACGTAATCCAGTAAGTTAAAGTCTAATCAGTCATACATCGTTTAACGTAATTTGATATCAAATATATGATAAAGAGTAATCATTTACTTCTTTAGCATATTACGCGGGGACGGCCCAAAGCGACGAGGAATAATCATACAACAGGCAATGAAAATATGAGAGAAAAGAAATGTATGACACACCTATAGGCTCTCCCCTCTTTCTCCAATTATGGTTAATTTAACAATGGAAACAGTAGTAGTTAACTGTTTGAATCGTACCAAGTGCAAATCATTATTTTACTTCAGATATGTGGATGACATCCTTACGCGCATTCCAAGAAAGGGATTAGATAATATGCATGAGGTATTCAACAGCTTTCACAATCGTTTACAATTCACCCTCGTAATAGAAACTGACAATCATATGAATTTTATTGATATTACTCTCATTAGGGATGTAGAGAACAATAGTTTACTCTTTAATTGGTATCACAAACCAACATTTTCTGAAAGATAAATTAAATTCTTGTCATCTCATCCTATCGAACACAAAATCCGCACCATTTCAGGTCTGGTTGAAAGAGCTGTAAAACTCTCTTCTGAATAGTTTGTTAATTCCAATCTGAACTTGATGAGTAGAATTTTGATCGATAACGACTATCCTCTTAGACTTGTTACCTATATTATTCATAAAATATTACAGAACTTCAACAATAATAATTATAATATTGGTAAAAGTATAACGCAATCTGAAATAGCCACAGACACAGACACTAATACAAGCTTCATTATCCTTCCGATTTTTGATTTTTTATCTAAACCTCTATCACGTATCTTTAAACCTTCCGATATTAATATAGTATACAAACCGATCAACATACTTGATTCTCTCATTAGAGTTGGCAAAGATAGAGACACACACCTCCTTTATTTCAATAATGTCATCTATAAAATAAATTGTTCAGATTGCGATTGTAAATATTTGGAGCGGACAAAAAGCCGATTAGATACCCGAATTTATAAACATACAAGTAATATTACACATTTAAAACACAATGTCATAAGCAAACGTAGAATTGCCACTGATCACTGTGTTGATCGGGATGCTATACAGATATTGGATAGAGAGGAAAACTACAGAGACTCATTTCGGAGATATTATATATAAAAACGCCCATCTCTACGCTCAACTCACAATTAGACACGTCCGACATACCTACAGCTTATGATCCTTTGTTGGATTTTTTAAAAAATACACACTTCATATGCAATTCAACTTATCACCCCTCTCTTTTGGTTTGCTTTTCTGTCATTCTCTTTTGCTCTGATGTTTTAGACCATTATATTATATGTTCTCTGTTTATGTGAGTGGCCTCTAATGTTTTTCCAGTAAGGATACTACATACCATTTTTTTTGGTTTTTATTCATATAAATTGTACGTTGTGCCTACTCATCCACTGGAATATATGTGCATGTCGTCGACGGTCGATTGATAGAGGACACCAACAATATGGCTCTGTGGCGGAGTAGTTCTACATTATAACCGGAAACAATTATACAATAGATAGATTCCTACTATCCTATTGATTATAGAAAAAATCGCCCTTAAAAGAATAAAAAATAATAAACAATTAAAAAAGACTCTTTTTGTATTACAGTTTTCTATCTTTTTCTATCCATCTTGAATAACAAAAGTTTATTGGACTAGGTTATACATCCTATATGGTGTTTTCTAATTTTTTGCCTTACCGATAATCATTTCTTGTCTATAGATGTTTAAAATAGGCGCTTAAATTATTGATCGGCTAAAACCTTCTGCTTTCCTCTTCTGTTTTAGACACTTCTAAACCTACTTGGTTCAATGTAGGACGTAGAATGTGGGTATTGATTTTCGGTTTGTTTTCATTTTGTACAATCATGGAGCTTTTCGTTTCTTCATTAGCTTATTTATAATATTTAACTAATATTTACTTTTAATTTTCTGTAATATTATTTACACGTGTTATTACATGTAGATCAATATTGTATTACACTCTTATAATACCGAATTTTTAGCGTTTTGCATGCGGAGAACGTATGCTTTGCCAATATGTATAAGGAATTACCATGGTCAGATTCCATACAATTATTCCGCGTAATTATTGAACAGTAGATATGTAAAAGCTCAAATATACGAAGGCCTCTTCAAAAAATTCCGGAACTTAATTTATAAAATGTTTCTACATTTACCTTTTACTTATTACGTGTGGTCTCCCTTAATATACTCTCCTCCATAATTGATACATGCGGTGTGCCAGAATTTGAACGGTATTTTGACGTTTGGAAAAGATAATGCGTTAAAAGAGTGCAGCTTAGAGCCGGACGGTCGCGCCGACCGTCGTGTCATAGTATACATAAAGGGCATAGAAATTTCGAATGCTCTATGGCCTCGAATGTATGAGCGTATGTGTGTGTGCTGTATGCCAAAAATGCACTGTCTAGTTTTGTAAAGCAGTCGGGAAAAGACAGTCCATGAGGACAGTCGAGAAAAGATAGTCGATCAAGAGAGTCGCGTAAAGAAGTCGGGTGCGAACAGATAAGTACGATGTAAAGAAATTCGATAAGAAATACGATGACCACTGCAATTTTATATCTCAATTCTTTCCGATTAGTAATAGTGTAATAGTGTTTGTATGTATGTATGTATATATAAATATAAATATATA
>JBCFXI010002787.1:0-16852 GCA_038496175.1 Ampulex compressa
TAAATAATAAAATATATAAAACGGATAAAAAGAGCGAAGCACGCTTCGTTAAAGCCCATGAGTCGCGCAGTTCCTCTAACTCGTTGCGAACGAAATTCCCCTTTTTGCGAGAAGCGCACTCTTTAATTTGCTCGTCGTTTCTTCGGCGGGAAAGAGCAGCGGCGCTACTTCAATCGTAGTTACAACGCTCGCATCGTTTGCCCGAAATCGCTTTCGGAAACTCGAGGTGAAACGTTAAAGCGCGCCGAGGAAAAACGAGAGATTTAATAACGGTTTTGTCGTTGTTCCAAGGCGTTACTCCGTGGGAGTTTAACTCGGTCAATGACTCCTCCACGATTTTTCCGAGCGCCTTGAGAAAAATCCGATTTTCCTTCTTCGCGCTTAAACTACGTCGCAAATGTTAAATACCGGTCGTTTCGATTTCCAATTTTAAGGATAAAATCTCTGGACGATGACCACCCTTTGATGTCCTATGATAGAATATTGCTCATCGTTGGATAGGAGTAACTGTCTGCTCGCATTCGTAAATATTCCAGCGCACGCCTCGTCCCGTCTTCTTTTTTTCTTTCCAGGCGCAAATCTCGCCGCCGCAAGGTGCGCCAACTTTGGAAATTCTTTCAAACTTACTGTGACGTAACCCCCGCCACTGTTGCTGCTTTTACGCCATAACGGAAATTCGTGGGAAATTTATCGAACGCGAAATGATTTCGTAAACAAGCGAACCGACGGAAATACTGTTCCAGGCCGGGGGTCCTGCGCGCCGCGTTTCGTGCCTACGTCGCAATTTCCTAACTAAACTCGTGAATTAGAAATAACGTGCGGCCGAATAAGCTCGCCTATGACAGCCGCGGAATGGTATTTCAGCCGGTGTCCCCGCGGCGCCGTTAAACTAAAAAGAACCCGCGCAAGTAAAACATTTAGCGTGTAAATTCCTTGGATAATTATCCCAGAAAATATATCCCGCTGATGCTGCGCGGATGCTTATACTGCAATTTTGGTGATTCGGAATCCAGCTTAAAACAATGGGTATCAGGCTAAATGACCTTAGCACGATGACGAAAATGTAACAAAAGAAGTACCGACGTGTATCTCCAAGCACGGGATATTCAAGAAATTTGAAAAAGCACATTGTTCCCGCGAAAAATGCACCACTAATGATCCGCGGCAGATCTGTGACGACGTTAAAATCTGTTCCGAGAATTTCTTTTATCCGCACGCTTCGTAAGTCCTGGTATGAAGGTCGTTATTTTGGAATAATTCTGTCTAATTAAATTAGTTTTGATTCGTGATAACCATAATCAAGCATTGATCGCAAAAGAGAGAGAGAGAGAGAGAGAGAGAGAGAGAGAGAGAGAGAGAGAGAGCATGCAGTTTTTCAAAATTATTTGGCACTCCAATCGATACTCGCTTTGACTGTTTTATGAAATTTTAATGATACTCAAAACTATAATCACAACGTTGAAACATTCATGCGAATTAGCGCGTCGAGGTCACTGAACCTTGCCCACCGGTTATAACCGCTGATGAATAAAATATTCAGTATTTCCCGTAATATCCTGTATAATGGTATTAAATCGATGATCACCGCCAGGCAGTGAGAACACTTGTAAAAGTCCAGTGATCCCTTAATTGATCCAAGGTTTCGCACACTGAGCGTGAAATTGAGTGTGCGCCATTGTGCGCTGGAAAAATTGTCGGTTCCATGCTGGTACGTATGTTTAATTTTTATCATTGATTAATGAAGGTTGGGTGATGTTCAGGATTCGATACTCTCCACCATTACAACCCTCGATCTACCATGAATACATCCACATTATATTCGTCTATTAATTATGTCTTTACATCTCTAAATAACGTTTATCGACCAAAATAATGATCAGCCACCCGCCATGTCGCGGGAAGTAAAAATAATTGTTTCCAGGGAATTGCACAGATTAAAATTACCCTGAAGAGTTCTTTCTCACACGTCTGCATCGCCCTGTCCCATTTTTTGTCCTCCCTTCCCTGCCCATTCTCACGCTTGTATTCATACACCGCAACATTGTATAGTTGCACAGATGTGAACGCTGAAAGGATACATAATAAATGTGCATATATACAGGCACATACAGAGGCAGGCGTATATATAGATACATATCTGTACGATGGAATATAAGTGCACATATATAAGATAGAATATAAATGCAATAGGTTCGTACGCCATTATGATATCGTAGGAGGTTTTGGACGTTGGGAGAGTGGCCCTTCCGTACAATGCGTGTCATTCCCCGCAAGATATACCGCGCCATTATTACGGCCCACCAAATACAATTTCCTTCTTCATATTTACGAATAATACGGGCGGGGCCATTTCTCCAAAATGGACGATGACTCATTGGCTAACAATGATGGATGCGATAGATGGTGCGCACGATAAAAAACGAATTAAATTTCTGCATAATAATCCTTGCACATTACCCGGACCGCTGGGGTATTAATATAATTCTCTGGTCGGGATTTTTAATCCGTCACTGAAAATAACGCAGCGACACGATCGATCTTTATTACGTCGAACGGGGACACTGTCTTACGAAGCTCGTTAAGGTTCATTAATGTCCGTAGCCGGCTTGGAAATAGGAATTTCTTTGAGGCATCCGACATGCAGACAGGCTGAATACATAACATGAGAAATGGCTGGTAGAGCTGGTTAAAACGAGAGGGAAGATAAAACGGATCCTTGTATATTCTCTCAGCAAACTTGATCTTTCGATCTCTGTATCCATTATTAAAGACCACGTATTCTGGTATAACTGATCGAACCCAAAAGATTCACTTTTTAATCGAACCATTTAACAATAGGCACGTATAAATACTCCGATACCCGCATTAGTTCTTCATCGACGCATCGTATTCGGCCTCGATTTCAAAATCACAAGGTCGCCGATTAGGATACGCGCAAAAAGCCGGGCAAGGGATTCGATCGGAATTTTAATTCATCGTACTCGCATCACCTCGAGCCCGATTTTTAACCTTCACAATGCCAATAAAATCCTCCCATCAAACCGGATCCTCCATCTACCCCCGGTATCTCCCGAGGAAATGCATCGAAGCGGGCGCGATGGAGGGACCAGAGATTTTATAAGAATTTAATCATTGCCCCAACTCACTTTATAATATTCCCGTCACAGTTACCGCCGGCCGTAACACCCGCAATCTCTCCTAGAACGTCCATCGGGCGGCTCCACTATTTGTACAGCTTAATACCTCCCAGGAGAAAATTTCCAACAATGAACGACACGATTGCTCGCCGTTCTTAAAATCTCATTTCGGCGGGCAGCCATTATTCACGTATCCGGGGGCAACTTTCTTCCTCATGGAGTTCGCCAAAGCGCAATCGATCCAGCGGGTGCCCTAGACTCGTGCGCCACTGCCGGGGCTCACTTCGTTCTTCGTATCTTCGGCAATGCAGTGCTCGATGCAATTTACGTCTCTGCACTTTGCGTGGACGGATATTTTAGCAAAGTTCTTCCACGGCAGGGCGGTATACCTACCTTCTCGGCGTATACGTATAAAACTTTCAGACCTGGGAGGGGATGGCGGGGGGGGGGGGTTGAGTGGGCGGGAGGAAAGGACGGTTGAGGGAGCAGGATGGACTCCTCGGCACAGGATGCTCCATGTAGATATCTATACGTCGGACCGAGGATATAACTAACGCCGGCTTTTCCCCCGCGACGGCCACTTGTGATTAAGTTATTGCAAAACTACGCCATCGAAACTCTCGCGAAGAGGATCGAGGGTCCACTTTCGTCCTGGGGAGCAAAAAGGAAGGCCGCTATCTGGCTTAATCGTGCCGAGGTAATCCGCGATCGAGCCTGGCCCCTTTGAAACTGCACGGATATTGGAAGTGAACTCTAACGTGTTGGCTAAGCGTCGCTAGTAATGGAGGAGTGTTGATTGCTGTATTTGCTGATTTATTATAATTTGATAAGTGCGCTCTCTGGTAATAGAGTGAAAATTCTGATTGTCCTATTTGTTAAATCCTTGCGCGAGCAGGATGTCTTTTATGTGAATTTTAATGCCTGAAGAAGCAAGACGAAGAAGAATGATAATAAATAGTGCTCTTTGATGTATTTGGAGGATACTGTTGTCTGGTACATCAGTGAGGATGCGAGATCTTTTATATGTTGGAACGTGCACGAGGTAATGGAGAAAACTTTGATAATCGTTTATGCTTAGCTAGTATATTCATTTTAATCAAAGCTTTGATGGTGAGTATATCGGGAGTATATCGGGAAACATCGTAATTATAGGAAGAAATTATAAGGTACACTTTATCCTATTACGTGTTGATCGAAATTGATTTGTTCGAACAGCGACGCGTTAAGTCCTGGGAAAATAAATCGCATAAAAACGGCCAATCGACGTGAAACAGCCATAAATATTGTTTAACTTCTCTCGTAAGTCGTTATCGGAATTCCACCAATAATGTGTTTATTAGATACAGCGAGATATAAATGCATCAGGTATAAATGTAAATAATTTATCGTGGCACATCGTAAATATGTATCGACAAAGAAAATTGGGAGATGATTGTACACTATTTTATCATAATAATGAATTTAAGAAAAACCGATAACGCGAAGCTTTTTTTTTTCTGAACCGAAAACTGCATTTTTATGACAAACGCTATTTATGTGGACCGAAAACCAATCAATATTAAAACAAGACTGAATGAAATTTTGGAATTCTTATAAAACCAAAATGTGACAACAATCCGGAGAAATGTTTTGCTCGATTTTTCAAAAGATCTACGAGGTATTGATTTGAAGGAGACTACCAATTTTGCAGCACCGCCCGACCGGCCCCAAAATTTGTTTCAAAGCTTTTGACAGAGTTCGCAACAGCGTGAAATCGTTCATATAAAACGCTTTGGGATTTCGCTGAAGCTTTGTGCGCCTTTTGCAACAAAATGTTACACTATCCCCCGTTCTTGAATGATACCTGTTTACACTGGCATCCAAAAAGCCAGAAAATATTTGAAAGTTGTTAGCATACAAAACGTATTTCCTTCCGCGATCTATTCTGAAATTCGGATTCTGATGCCGTAACTTAAATAAATATTTAGTAGCATTTTTCAAAATATATACCTTGATGTTCTAAAAGCATTTTTAAAACGTTCCAAATTTGATGAACATTAAGATGTATTTGCTCGACCACTGCACATTCTGTTTGTAAAATCTTTACGCGTAATCTATATTCCTGGTCTGAATTGTTGTATATAATTGTTGTACATAATTATATGTACAGCATTTATAACAGTTAGGCTGTTCGACGAGCCAAAAGGTATAGAAAAAGGCTTTAGACGAAAAGTGAAGAAGTACGTATTAAAACGATGAAAATTCTATAATATTCGTCAAATTAAAAAAGACAAAGATTCGACAATGCCTTCTTTTTTAATACAATATTCAAGTGTCTATAGGAACAATGCTGAAAAAGACTTGAAGTTTTCGTGCATCTTAACTTTTAACAGTACCTGTTCGTTAGTCACCGCGTTTTTGTTCAGTACGTAGGGATCGAAAAATGCATTAAAAGCAAACTGGGTAAGTTTGCCAATTTCGCGGTGCGATTGAGCCAACGGATGTGCTAGGCAAGACGTGGATAAGCCGCTTTATTACCAGCCGGGCGAAAGTTAAGTCGTCTTTTCAAACCTTTCGAACCTTCTTTAAAGTACCGATTAACTGCTCGCTCGCATGGATCGAAACAACCAACGTTTTTCGACTCACTATTAGTAACCACGAGACCGCCAAATAGTTCGAAAATTGTTATTCCGTCATCATCATAGAAAATATAATTATCTACGAGCTTGGTCTATATGATCCATTATAATGTATAAGACATTTAATTAGTTCTTAATTTTTTTTCGCGCTATCGAAGGGATATTCCGATAGCATACAACATATCATATTCTGATAACATTCAGTACATTATAGAACGATCGTTCTTCCTCTACTAACCCAAATTTATAACCAGAAACTACAATCATCGGGACATCCAATCGATCGCGTATTTATGCATCGAAGAGAATTCCTAAGTTTGATTACTTGCCCGCATAATTTTCTATCCCATCTCATTTTTAACACGACAGTAAAGTGTAATTAAAGTAGCGAGCTTTGAGCGAAGTTGAATCGAACCCGTACCGACGGCCGTATTTTTGCCGCTGTATCTCGTAAGTATCCACGCGCCACACGAAAAGCTTATTTGCAATGGAAACCGAATTAAGAAGTAATAAGAAGCTGGGAACTCGTTCCGTCTGTATCTTCGATCTAACAATTCGGCGAAGTTAGGCAGGTATTAAGGGGGACCAATCAGGGATGCCGTACGACGTGCTGGCATTCCAAGTATTCGTCGAACGACCATGGATGGCAGCTCCAAGAAGGAGAACTTTGATCGTTGATCAAGGACATTTCGAGCCAAGTTCCCGCGAAGTTTAACTGTTTGGCCGAACACCAGGCACGGGGATTATGGATCCAAATCGCTGATTGTTATCGGGCTTCCCGGTGTTCCAAGGCGCACAGCCGGTATGCACTTCTTTATACCTCTGTGCGTGATAAGTGGAAGCGCCCCTGGGAATAACGAGGGCCGTACTTTGCATTCCGTCCCTAACAAGTTGTCTGCCTCGGAACTGAATGTCTTATTCCCGAGGGCGGCGCACAATACCCATGACTTCGCAATTACAAGACCCATTGAAATTGGGAACTTTAAGAAACAGAAGATGCTAATTCCGCCGTCAGCTGGAGGCAAGAAGAATCAGCTCGAACTTCTGCAACGGGCCGGCTCATGAATTAAGAATGCGATCTTGCGTACGCAAGACAACCGAGAATACTATCGGGGATTTTGTTTAATCTTTTCGGCCTCCAACGCGAGGAAGGTTTGCCATCAACACGCCCAATCGCGCGACGCCTCCAACTTTGGGGACGTAAGGCTTTTAAAGTCGCCACTTTTGAGAAGCGGCCGATTATAAAAGTATCTCGCCGGTTAATAGGGAGAAATCGGCTTAAACTTCTACGATGGAAGCGTGGCTCGAAAAGAAAATAGGAGGTACGTAAGGAAATTGAGAAATGTCGCAGGAGCTCCTTTCACGATGCGCCTGGAATGATCCAAAATCGAGTAACTCGGTGAAACGAGTCGGCGCCACTTTTCGTGGCTGCTACGAGGAACAGTTCCGGCCGTGTCTTTTGATAACATTCGTTGAGAAGTAAGATTGCATGATACGCTTTATATCATTATCCCTGTATGCTTTTTAAATCCTCGCTTCTTGTCCGTTCCTTTGCTTAATGCCGTGAATTAAATCCGAAGGTTTTCCTCGCCCTCGGCGTTTCGACATTCCCCACGATGAACGCGCTTCAAAGCGCACCTTCGCCCAGATTTTCCGGGCCCCCTTTTCCCTAATTCCTTCGCCATTTTTATCGCCTATTCAGGTTGCATTTATCTGAGCAGCATCCCGGGCCTTTCATTCCGAAAATCTCGAAAACGCCGATCGTGAATACTCGCTAATGAGCCCCTGGTTTCCAGGGCGATGCCACTAGAAAACATCAAAACATTTCGAGGCTCTTTGTGCGCCACGGTCTTCCCCACTTGTAACCCATCTGAAACGTCCTAATAAAATCTCAGCCTTAGTGCCCGAAGGGGGGCTGTTGAGCGGGAGCGTTGTTTAATTATCGCCAGCCCGGCGAAACTTTCCGTCTTGAACATCGCATTAGCCGATCGTTATCATTGACCGTTCTAATTAACATCGGTACTGGAATTCGAAAGTTGCCACAGTACCGCCGCCCTTTGTTCCACGGCGCGCGGCTAACGAACGCCGCGACAAACGCACTGGAAAAGAATTTTATCTCTCTCCCGAGTGACATTTGGCTCCACGCCGTAATGTAACGAAATTTTTTATTCCGCGATTTTCTGAAAAGCTCGCTCTAACTCCGCGCAGCGCGCCTCACTTCCCCGAATTGTGGGGCCGTTTATGACTCCGCGGTGGCGAGCCAGGTTTTCAAGGAAAGCTGTCGAAAGTGTGCTACTATTAAAGTACTATTGAAGAAAGTATCGCTGCATTTTGTATGGAGAAAAAAGGTGTGAGTATATATATATATATATACATGGGGTGTTCCAAAATTCAGGCAAGATGAAAAATTCGCGCGAGAAGTGATTTTGGTATAAAGCGCAGGTTTGTAATTAAAAATTGTGAATTTTGCATTGATTTGTTAAGTATATAGTTATGTGTGAAACATTATATCGTCTCCAGGGCTTTGCATGGTACATGAGCACTCTTTTATTAAAATTTTCAATTCTTGGGAGAATTTCGAAATTTTAGATCTTTTTATCCTTGGAGGATACAAAGATTTTGGATACGAGGAGAATCACAGCGCGTTCGTGATTGAACTTTAATCCCAAATTGGCGTTTCTATCAATAATACGAATAATGCGTTTTTGCAGCATGAAGTGTACTCGCATTTCCTTTTAAATGGGAAAACGTTTTAACGGAAATAGCAATTTACATGCAAGATGACGGACTGGAGGCTGCTAAGTTCTTCTGAATTTAAAGATAGAAATCTTAAACGCGAGCTATTTAATCCAGGAACTACGATGATCCAGGGAAATTAGCAGCGACGGCAGATAAAATTGCTGATGGAGTACCTTTGAGTATCTCTCCGATTACACAGGCTACTACGACGATAAGTGCATTAGGAATCCAGATATCAGTGCTGGGAGAGAGAAGGCGATTCACCATAAGTCCATTTGCATCGAATAATTCTCGAGGGTCGGATTTCCCGAAAGCGACGCTGCAGAACAATTTTTCCAGAACAGCCAGCTTTCTTAGACAATTTCATTACAACAAACTGCCATCCTTCTCTCGGCCGTTGGATCGAGAATTACACTATAACCAGCCGTCACGGCGATGAAATCTTGGCCTCTGGCCAAACACATCTTCTGCATTCATCATGGCTCGAATACAATTTTTGGCTCATATACTTTATGGTAATACCAAGGATATTCCCAGGACATTCGTTGCGCGAATGGTAACAAAACCGTGTTACGCTAACGTTAAGTCGAAAGCTAAGGGACAAAGAAAAAACGAGGCGAAAGGAACGATTGCAAATTTCCCAACTCCCTTGGATTCTCCGTAGGATATAAGATTGATATTCTAAAATTCTTCATTCGATCCGAGCTGAGAGGAGAGATAATACCAGGGCAAATCCATAAGATATTGCATAATGTATGAACGCAGAGAGTAACCGATTCAATCGTTTTACCACCAGGCAACGCTCCCTTCCGTTTTTCTAAAGCTACGAGGGCATTTTTAGCGAAAATCCGAGATACAATTTTATAGCATCCACGTCGTAAAGCGATGATAAACAGAATTCACGTATTCGAGCCCAGCCCAGCGTCAAACGACAAAGAACGATTCTTATTCCACCACTAAATGGAAATGGGGAAAAAAAAAAAAAGTGTAAAACCTCCCTTTGTATTTTTAACCCGCGGATTGTTTTAATTTAGGAGAACGAACAGCGGGGATAAAGAAGATTTTGTAACGCGTGCACTACGAGAAATAATAGCTCCTGTATTTCGCAAAGGAAAAACATGGACGATGAACTGGCGTGCGGCGAAGTTCTCCCATGCGAGCCTTCGAAAACTTTCAACAAACACGGCCGATCGCGGGATTCATCCTCAGAATCGTATATCCTATCATCGATCTCGTTATTATTATCGAACAACGATACGGGGTGTCGATCGATAAGTAGGGTGTGAAACGTGAATTAATAGCATCCGCAGGGCCGCGAATGCCGGCAACGAAACGTTCATCCGCGATAGTGGCTGCGCCTTGAAGCGCGCTAGCCAAGACTAATGAGCGCATAACAATCTAACGGCGGGCCGCGCGCATCTCCATATACTAAAACCGTTACATCGTATAAATCCAGGGTACGTTCGATTCGTGTTTACATTATACAAGGCAAATATTGTGCTTTATGCATTAGTGTGCCCCGTGTAAACTTCGATTTGGCGGTGGGACGGCGGTGGCGGTGGATTGACATGTTCCGCGGTAACGTACGATACCTACAGTTTGGCAGCTGCCAGATTAAATAATGCGCCTGCATTGGCCGGCGCGATACGAGCTCGCCACTCGACGGTGCAGCTTCGAAATTAGCGTTTGGCCACCATTCTGCGATGAGGGGGGGGGGAGAGGGGGAGGTAACGTTTTTTAACGGAGGGTAGGATTTTCCATTTATCCTCATCAACGCGCCAGGATGGAAAAGGGCGTATCTCCCATTGTGTAATTGAGTAACACTCAGGAGCAGCGCGAAGCTAATAGCCCGGTCCGATAATGAAACAACAGAGATTGTTATTATATCTTCGCGATAATGGTGAATTAATAGGCCGGCACTGTTCTGGGGAAGTTCGATACCTCCGCGCCGTGGGATCTTGGCACGCTAGATGGTTAATTAAGGAAACCGTTAACTGGGAAAACCAACTTATCTGCGACGATTGGCTTCGAAGTTATTCAGCCAGACAAATGTTCTTGAAGTTTCAATCAACTCCTAGCGGAATAGCTACTTTGCCAGCCGTTGCCGGTAAGGCGCTCTGAATGCGATTATAATAAATTCTTCTCCGAAAGTTGCCGAAGTACTCAAATCCGCTTTCGATGATAATGGCCAAAGGTATGGGACAATGGGGAGCGAAGGGGGCCCGAGGATGCGTCGCTTGAACCGCCACCACACTTTTCATCTTAGCCGAGCCGATTGATATTTTTATGTGCCAACGCCCGGCACTTTGCAGGACTCGCTTTTATCGGTATTTGTATCGCGTATTCTTGGGAAACGCGAATGGAGCTAGCGGTGTCGAGCTGTTTTCCACGCCGCTACCTTTATGGCAAGCGCACCACGAGAACCATGTACGTTATGATATCTATGAACGATGTATCGTATCTTTAGAACCCGCCGAGATATCGGGGATTCGTGCCAAGATAGATTGTAGAAGAATGATTAAGGGTTTTTCGGATTTATCTTTGAAGCATTAACGCCGTCAGCATAAAGCAGAAAATTGTAAACCTACACGAGGACCGTAAGAACTGCGCTCCTCGCAGGTAGTGATGTATTGGCCGATGATACAGAGGGTAGAGCTTGGCCTCGGATTTTATTACGAATGTAATGTTCGATAACAGCTATTACCCCGGGAATTTATGTCCTGATACCACATACGCTATACTCGCTATCCTATAACTCGAAAATCGACTCACCCAACCGGTCTTAGCTTTAGAAGACCTTAACCGTTATCTATAAAACAGGAAGAAAGAGTGCACGCGTGACTATGTACCTCTGATCAACATTCAATTCGGAATACGCCGATCATAAGCCTAAGATAACCAGAGCTTCATAAACATTCCGCAATGGTAGCTCCTCGCTTTGCAAGTAGCGCCAATAACGCATCCCGGCCTCCCACGATGTCCGTTTGCTCACCTCTCGCTTTGATCTCTCTGTTTCAGATATCCAGCCGGCTTCTACTCGTACCCGAACTGCATGCAGGTACGTGGCTTTTTTATCGCGCACTTGAGCGCGCTCGAAGATTTCGCGCCATCGGCTGCCCCGCTTCGGCTCAAATCGATGCGTGCGTTTGTCGTTCGCAGCATAAACTGCCAGGCGCAACATAAAAACGCGCGGTAGGCATGCCAGGCTCACCCTTCGATTCACATTCCGAGAATTGGATATTTCTCCGTAATGTTCCGCATGCGTCAATGTCGATGCGCGACGTGCATCAGGCAAAATCCCATTTGTCCGCAGAATATTTCCGCTATTTGCCAAAATATGATTTCCTTGCGGCGCGCACCGCTTTAGAGAAATATGATCCGACGTGAATAATTCAAATATCGCTCCTCGCCCGCGTTTTCCGGTTTAGCACTGGTATCGGACGGAACGGAATATCCGGGGAAGTGCCGAAAGCTATCGGCGTCTCCCATCCCCTTGAAAAAAGAGGGGGGAGGGGCAGGGGGGGGATGATTTGCGCGGCAGGATTACGCGAAAAGTGCCAATGATCGGCGCTTTGTAGCCGCGAATATTCGGCTTTGAACGCGCGGGTTATCCAGGCGAATCTCATATTCTCATATGATTTTTGCCGTCTAATTGCATTTTTTTTCCGCGACGAGGTTATTTGCACGCGCGTCCGTCGCGAATGAAAGTTCCCTTTGAAGCATCGACGGCACTGTTTGACGACGAGACAGAGACGATGCGCGGGGTGCAAGAGTTTCTGGTACTCTGGACGCGGCCGATCCGTACGGCCGAGTTACGCACGGCGCGCCTTGGGTTTTTATATTCGTGTACACGATAACAGGATGTTGCTTTTGAAATGGCGATATATCTGGCTTACTCGAAACGTGAAATAACTTTGTAACCCGGTCTGTACAATGGTCGGCGCTTTATAGCCACGAGCTTTTTCAGCTTGAGAATCCCGGATGATTTTTCTTTCCTTTCACGTCGTAGGCCAAGTGTGATCCTTGATGAAATACGAGTACTATGATGAATGGGATAAAACGAAGCGCGTATACAAATCTAACTTTACCCAAGACGTAGATTTTCAGTATATCACGATCGCGCGTTTTCAGCGCGCGACACGCAGATGTCAATTTGTCAGATCTTTGTTTATAAAATCGAGAAAATCCGTCGTAAGTCTGTATACATCTCTAAAATCGACGCATTGCGCGACTTCGTCGAGATAAGCGAATGATTATCCATTGCTCTGCAAGCGCGATCGTGGTGCATTTATCGAAATCGTCATTGGCACAACGATGCAACTAAAATTC
Organism: Ampulex compressa; assembly: GCA_038496175.1. Classification (NCBI taxonomy): domain Eukaryota; kingdom Metazoa; phylum Arthropoda; class Insecta; order Hymenoptera; family Ampulicidae; genus Ampulex; species Ampulex compressa. Next base: position 12,824 of record JBCFXI010002787.1, read on the forward strand.
CCTTGCCCTCTGGAATTCCTGGTTCGCGACGTATACTTCCGGCGCATCCGCGGAGACACGCAACGGCGTACCGCTGGCCAAATTGCATTTTGCAATGGCGCGAGACGGCCGGTGCCCTTTGTCGAATTCAATTAAACTTTTAATAGGATATTGTCAAATGTACGGAATTATAATTAAACTCCCAGGCGTCGCGCTGCGAGGATACGTCCAAGTGCGGAATATTTACAAATGCGCGTTGAATGTGACGCGTCGCGTTGGCGAGAGGAGGAGAATGAGGAATGAGCGAGAGAGGTGGGGATGATGGCAGGGAAGGGGGGAGGGGGAGATATTTTTCCAAAGCTCATTTGTCTGCTTTATGAAAGCAGCTGCGCGAGCCTGGCTACTGACGATCGAAGCTCATCGGCCAGCTTTGGCCACATGGAACATGATATTTCATATTTTCTGCTCGGCGGATAAGCGGCAAAGGTGAATAACGAGATTTACATATGCGCAGGCGACTTTCGAGATTTTAGCGGATGCAGATCGACGGAACGTTATCTCTCGGGCGCCGAGGGCACTCGGAATTTCAATGGGTTTTCCAAAACCGATACAAGACGGTGAAGTGATGTGTTTATACGAAATTCGACCCAATACATAATCCATAATCGTGTCCCCCTACAGCGTGAAAGGCACGTGCCTGGAATAATAATACATACGTGATCACGAGAAATAGTTGCACTGCACACTTTCCGTGCATACAGAAACCCCACTTGGCGAATAATATATTATCCCCGCTTTTTCGCAATGCGAGGGAATACGATGGGTAAAAAAAAGTCACGTTAATCAGGGAAGATAAAGATCCAGACGAAGTATTCGCAGAATATCTCCGTCGACATGATTTTCTACACACGAGTGCATGTTTTGCCCGCTGGTGGCACATGTTTCATGCCGAGCGACTAATCTGATTTTATTCTATCGTCAGTCAGCCCTGTTGAGCGAAACGTCTTCGGGGACGACGAGTGAGGAAGCACCATAAATATTCGTGCATTTAGAATGCTTCTTCGAGTCGGCTTAAATCTTTCTTGGTGCCGCTAAACCGCGATTCTTGACAGCTCTGGATGCGCCACGGAAATGATAACTCCCTGGAATTAGCATAACTCGTACGTACGATGCTTCCATCGCCATGACCATCTGTAAACGACGGATAATCCCTCTCGTCGGCTTCTGCGAGCAATTCTAAACCAATTTTGAACCGTTTTCCATTACAATCCCCTTTCGATGATATCGAAACTGTGCGTATGCATTGAAAAATATTTGATACGATGGTTTTTCCATGGGTAACGAAATATTTGTTAAATCAATTTGCCTACGCGTTTAATTACAAGCAGCAGCTAACCCACGGCCTGCGTTGAGGCGCGCGAGTAAAAAGTTTTAATAAATAACGACGGAAATATTTATAATGGCAGTGAGTTATACGAGCGCTCGGATTGAACCGTAAAGAAATTACAAGAAACGCGAAAAAGCATTAATAATCCGTGCCATCCGTGCATTATTCATCGCATCGATGTGTAAATAAGGTTCAGAAAATGTGCGATAAAGAAGGTATTTCAGTAATGAGCTCCATACAGCTTAAGGATCATTTATAAATACGCGCAGGAATTGTCTTCATAAATCACGATAATTACCACTGCAATTATTATCGTCGCGTGGCTCAAATCGTGATTCTCCGCAATAAGAGGATTAATGAACCGTCAGTTCTAGGATATTTAGCATTCTCTCCGCGCTGCACCGCCCGACAAATCCGCAAATTACGTCAAAAATGGTACGTTACGTCAATTAGTGCACGCTAAATGACGGGTGCTTCCGAAAAACGCTGGTTGAATAAACACGAATTTTTTTGGTAACGAGTTTTATACAGCGTGGGAGCGGTACGTGTACGCGGAAAACACAACTCACCCTTGTTACTGCATTCGTTATCCCGCGCTGTTCAAATCACAGATTTTCGGCGATGAAAGTACTAATGGACCGTAAGTCCAATAGCGTTTAGACTCCTCCTTCCTCTGCGTCAGTCAAAAAAGCCACGAGCTACATCGAAAGTAGAAGGTTCCATCGATTCGTTCAGGATAAATATTAAGCATATCCCAAAAAAAATCCTTCTTGAACCAACAATATTTTTTTCACGACGAATTGTATATAACTTGCAAAAAGTACCTGTGTACAGAAAAGCAACTGTCTCCAGCTTTACGATGATTATTGCACTTACAACGTCGCATGGTTAAAATCCAGGTTTCAGCGATATCCAGGTTCCAGCATCGAACCGCAAGTCCAAGTGCGTTTACAATTCTCCTTCCTCCACGTCGGTCAACAAAACCTCGGGGTACTTCAGAAATAGCTCCGTACGTGCATCGATAACTTTTCCAGCATGATCGATTCACCTCACGGCCGAATTTTCCCCGACGCCAGGCCAATTTCACGTTTCGCGCAGTCGCCGGTTTCATTTTTCAGCCCGGCGTCCTTTGGCCCGCCACGTTTTTCCTCGTCGCAGATTCTGCAGCTCCGCGATGGTAAACAATGCCCGAAGCTGTTGCCCGGGTCAAGGAGCTGGGAACCAGCTAGGTAGGCACGTGCTCGAGAAAGTCACGTTTTCGCGCGTGGGACCAACACATTCGCCATAAAAAGCTCGTTACAGCACCACTTGTTGTCCGAGTCTCAAGCCTTTCAACGTGTCTATTGTGACGAGGATCTCATACGTCCGCGTTGTTTTTCCTCCTCGTCGAAGCGCGGGAGAATTGTCCGACGTTGACGGCCGTCCCGTTTTATCGGTCGAATTTATCTCTTGGTGTATATTAACGGAATTTAATTACGGGTTTTTTTTTTCCTTTTTTTTTCATTATTTTTTTATTTTATTTTTTCGAGAATAACGCTCCACCGCGGATTTTTTTTATCGCCTCGTGTATGCTCGAGCCGCGATTGATGATCGGCTTCTGGTGAGTGCGATAAACATTGAAATGTTGAGGGCGAATAACGGAGTATAAGAGGATCTATGTGTTATTTACTGAAAAACTATGTACAAGGCAAGGTTTCGATATTTTTCGAAAACATTCCACGATACGTATTTGATTATATGTTTATGCATAAATGTACTTCAGTCGGAAAAAAAGGAGATCGTTAAACAGTTGCTCGTTCGGCTTAGGAATTAACGTATTCTATATTCCTACAGAGTACAGCACGCCGAGAGCCCTTTTTACGATTCAGCGATAATTTTTTGGCCGGTGGTCTTAATTGTAAAAAGCGGCGAACTTCGTGGAAAGGCGAGCGGCGCCTCGGGCACCAGGGTAATGAATTATCCTTTTCATTTTCGCGGGAACAAAGACTAAGAGCCTGCATGCAACTTGTCCGTATAACAGCGCATAATAATATCCTTGGAGAAGCACAACGTGTTACCGATCGGATTCAGCCGCTTTTGGATTAATGACCGAATTTTTCGCAAGGAAAATCCCGTAATTTAGTTCTGATTTACGGCAACGCTTTTTGCCTTAATCGTCGAACTATCTCCGCGGTATTCAGTGGCCAGGCAGAAGTTATCGCGGGCCATTGGCCGGCTCGAGGCCGAGGTAAAAGGGCCACCAAAAATTCTTCTTATTTTTTCCACTCCTCTTCGATATCCCACAACGGATTGCACCGCGGCCCATTAATCAGGGAGCGGGCGGAGGACAATACGACATTAACCTTCACGTAGGCAACCGAGCACCCGAACACCCATTCAGATTTTCCTCTTAACTACTTTTAATACGTTCTTCTCAAATATCGCAAAATTGCCCTGATTTCCTATCCTTTCAATACCCTCTAACACGTGCTGGACCGATTTTTCGCTACTTTCGGAGTTATTTCTGATTTTCCTTCAAGCCATGCGTCGTGTATCTCAATATGCCATTGCAATTAACTTCTGACTTATATCTTACGATCTTTATAATTGGTAAGAAACGATGCCTTTTTCATTTTTTGCTTTGCAAGGAAAATTCTAATGTAATAATATAATTTATATATATA
>JBCFXI010002788.1:0-16826 GCA_038496175.1 Ampulex compressa
TTCTATGTGATATGTATACCGTAGCTCTGGTGGTTCGGAATCCACCTTAAACAGTAGGTCCTAGGCCATATGACCTTAGCAGTCGGTGCCGAAAAATGAATTTAAAAAAAAAAAAAATGTTTACACGTTTTTGATTTTTGAAAATGTTTACATTTTGACAGTGAACGGTCAAAATGAGAAAGCGAAAAAGAAAGTCCAGTAAGAAAGTGAGGATAGTGGGGTAGAAATATAGAGAATACATGTAGGAGAGTGAGTGCAAAAAGTAATTAATACTGTTGTGGCGCAATAATAGGCAGAATCAAACGAGGAACCCAGAGGTTTATCATCGTGTTTTTCAAGGGTCGAACGATACCAAAGTGACAGCTCTATTCTTTACGCATTCGGCCTCTGCTTAGCTTCAAAGGTATTTAGGCAATAAAACATCTGGTGTTCCTCCAAATTAAACGCGACTCTCGCCTATCTACAGCACACGTGTCCTCCTATTGTTTTGAGTCACGTTCGACTTTCGAAAACGGTCAACGAAGGATAATCTGGCAACCGGCAGGATTGCATTTTGTCTAAAAATGCAACCGGCCAATCACTCTAAAGAGTCCGTACAGATACCTTCGAAAACCAATAGGAGGCACGTAATAACGAACAAATCTCTAAAACTCCACCCGAGGAGAGCCAGCTGAACCCTCTTGAACATCAAGGCGTCTCAAAAGCATCGGTCTAAAGTCAGCAACGCTTCACGATAGACACTCAGCAAAACACTTCCATCATAACACTAACCGAGCAACGTAGCGAGACGACTAGCTCGTTGACTCTCACATATCACGACCATCGCGTATTTACAACACGCGGTGAACTCTACTCAAAATTCTCGAACATCTCGATCTGTGAAACAAGGTGTAGCAAAGCCAATTGTTATACCGAAAGAAGCCAGATTCCATTGACACCGCAACTAGTGGTTCGCGCCATTAATTTCGTAGCGAAGAGCGTATATGTTCCCTAGGCGTGAGCGACAATCACGATAGTCTAGGCCAGCAGCAAGGCGCCAAGCTTCGTGCTTGAGTTTCGTCGGGCTTCCATCTTCCCGAAGCGATATCTCGACTCGAAAAGCAGTTCGGATATCCGCGAGGAGAACCCCGACGTCTGCGACCCTCGACGTACGAACGTGCACAAAAAACACGAACAAATACATTACTTGTTATACCACAAGAGAGGTTATTCCAATATTATATGCCTGTCTTACATCTCCTCCGTTCCGCCTGCCATTACATCTAATTTTGGGCTCTGATCACACCCTTACAAACCGGAGAGCGGACTTTTTTCTTTACGATCACGGAAGACAGCGTCTTCGTTGAAACCGAGGCAGATAAAATACGCGTCATTTTGCGAGGTCGTAAGCCTGTCAAGTTCATAGCATCGATTCAGGAGTCACCTCCAGAATCGCGGTCCCACGACTTTTAATATTTTATATATCTTTTTTTTGTCGTTTATTTTTAATATTAGTATTATATAAATTTAGTTATATTACAAAAGATGGGTCTGCATCGATTCATGGCTTCAACTAACTCACATTCGCTTTCTTTCATTTTATTCCAAATATTCTAGTCGAAAACCCAGAAAAAATAAATCAACTGGAAACTTCTCTTCCAAAAACAAAATAGAACATATAGTAATGTTTCTTTAATGGCCGTCGTACTTAATAGGACAAATTCCCTTAGAGAAGCAAGGGTTACGCGTAATAGTGCTTCTATTTATAAATCCTTGATGGTTATGACCGAACATATTGAGCTGAGCTAAGGAACAATAATCATATCGGTTTCGACGTCTGCACTTTTTGTATATATTCATAAGCACGATTGAGGTTCCAATTTTGAAAGCATCTCTTTTTTATCACGAATCAGAAAAATCCTATGGAACCGCAGCTTTGATTAAATATTTCAAAATAATAGAACAAATATTAATATAATAATAAAACGATCTTGGAAGAGAATACACTAAGAAGATAAAATACTTATGCACAGTGTAACACATTCTCCAACAAAGCAGTGAGAATCAATGCTGTTAATAATGTTTCGCAGGTGAGAAGGGAATTTCTTAAATATTACTTATACGCAATGCTCGTAAGAAATGGCTTAACGCTTCTCGTATTCTTCTTTGTCGTCCTTTCGGCTTCGTATTTTTTTTTTCGCGTTCGATCTGAAAAAAAAGAAATAACCGTCGCCCGACGACGAGGAATTTCTCTTCGATGGCGAGGAAAAATCGCAGAGTCATCGAATCGCGGACAACTACCGGCGAGGCAAGTCGGTGCCCCAGGCACAACTTACAAAGTACAAAGTGGCTTTTGGCGCAGTTCGGAAGATCGAGCCGGTACTCATGAACTCCAAAGCCTCGCTCGTATATTGCCGCCCGAATGCACTCGGGAGTAGATTATAATGCTAACAGGACCGCTCTCATTGGTCCCGTCGTTAAAGAAACTTCGTTTCGCGTTCTGAGCAGCGTCCGCCGCCCTTACCACTCGTTTGCGGAGAGAAATTTTTCCAGGCGTGCTCAAGCACTTGTTTTGGATTCCTGGACTCTCCTTAAATCGTCGTTTCTTTGCTCCTGATTCTACGTCGAGCTCGTTGCTCGACGGATAAGGCTGTTTGGGATGAATACATTAATGCGGGCGGTCACTCTGAGGCCGAGGTGAAAAGGTATTATCTCATAAATGTTGCTACGTAAATGTTTTTATTTATTATTCCAAGTTACGTTATTTTCCCTAGTGGAAGCTTTATTAGTTTTTCTACAGGTAGATTGATGTCATAAATGTCAGAATGTAATATTGTATAATAGCCAAAATTGATTAGGATGAGTAAACTAACTTCTCTACACGTTAACTGCCGCTCGCATTTATAAGGAAATCTCCGTCAGGCCACGCCCGCTGCTTAGAACTGCGCGGGTATTGTAATATAGCAATGCCAAGCGCACTTCTAAGATTGAAACTTACTCGATGTAGGTGTGTAAACATATTAAGGCCATTGTTGCTTATTACAGTAGAAGATAATTACATTTAGATCGAAATGCGTAGGAACATTCGTTCACGAAACTACAACTGTTTTTTTGTACAATTACAATTTTTTGGTAAAAAATATTGAAGTACTTTAATGATCCGATTCTGGAACTTCATAAAATTGATTAAAACAATGTAATTTTTTTAGTTTTATATTGTGTTTTATACTGTCAGTCACGGGAGATTGACGCATTTTGAAAGTTCAGAGTCAGTCACCGGTGACTGATGTGGCAGTCAATGTGTTAAATCCAACTTCTCAAATTACTATATCGTATTTTAATCCTCAGTCGCAATTTCAAAAAATGTACGAGATATATACGCCATGTCTACAAGGAGCTTTGAAACTACCTTATATTTAGCAAGGTTTCCGATCGAAAACCAAAATATTAGATAAACGCTTGAAAAGGGCTTGCATCAAAGCTAAAACTAATTTTGATATTTAATTCATCTTATACCGTCTATTATGTCTATGAGCAAAAAGAAAGCACTAAAAACTACTGATACAATTGTTATTATGATAATTTTTGAATTTGTTTTTTGGCCCTGGTTTCAGCCAAGATTAACTATCAATACAATCACCTTAATCCCTTAACATACAATTACGAGTTGGGATCGTTATTCATTTCATATGCCATTGTATACTTTGATAAGTCTAACTCGCCAAGAGCTGTTTTCGATGGACGTTGTGTAGCTATCTGTTGATATAGCTATCTATATATACAGATAGCTATAATACTCATGTCCCATATTCTAAGTTACCTAATTGAACAAAGCAATTAAAATTTTTGATTGAATATTGCAGAAGATATGGTATGTAATTTGTTTGTTCCTAACTATCCTACATGTGGCAGACCGTCGCAAAATGAATGCTCAACTCGGCTACTAATAAAAGGTTGAACGATGCTGTGTGTATATAAAAAATAATATAAGAAGAGAAACAACTTGGCAGTGCAAAAAATGTCTAGTCCCCCTACATATTCCAAAATGTCCTGAAATGTTTCATACATTAAAGAATTATTAAATGATTGTATGATAATATTATTTAATTACTTTCCATTAACTTAATTAATATATATATCAACCTGATTAAATGTTATATAACAACCCAAATTTCAAAATAATACGTCCTCTTTTTCAGCTTGTGCACAACTGTCCAGTTGGGCCAAAGTAAATAGTATCTTTTGGACGCATCGAATTCCGTTTTATTTGTATATCAAGGGGTTAATCGCTGTGCAATAGTAAATCCATTCGCTATCGACGATATCCATCGACACGCATTCCTTACGACGTTTCACGAGTCTTCCCTTTTCAGGCGCTTTGGTAAATCGCTATTTGGCAAAGTGGCTCCTACTGGTGGCAAAATATCTGGTACACCCTCCTCTTCAGGATTACGTCTCCCTCTTCCTCCTCCCTCGGTGTCGATAACCTCTGTCGCACGACAAGATTCCTCAAGGCGGATACTTCGGTCGAGTTTTGCACACAGGAACTAACGTGATCTCTTCCTTTCTGAATTCGTTACTCCTGTAACCCACTTCGGCAGGGTAGTACGGAACTTTTCGCGGCGTGCTTTGCAAGTCCATTTTCGTTTCGACGCTATCTTTATCCGCGCATATAAAGTGCGCGAAAGGCAACTTGTCCGGAGTGATTTCATTGCGGCCCAAGGGCTGATATGCTCTGTAAACATTATGTATTCTTCCTCCGCGAGGATGCATCGCTCAGGAGCGCGAAACTCCGTTAACCGCCTCGCCACGGGGCCATCGATCGACTTTCGAAAGTCGATTTCTCCTTTGTGAATTCGCCGTGGTGGGCGAATTTCGAAAAAGTCGGCGCTTCCCTTCCAGGAAGCTCGAAAAAACAAGGACTCGTGCTGAAACTTTCCACCATACTTGTTGAACCAGAGCTCTATTATTCACTGGTAGTGGAACGACCGCTGGGGAAAAGTTAAATATTATCGTTAAAGGGACTCGTGTTACTCGATTTGCAATATGTGACGAAAAAAGATACCGGAGTTCTTTGGGTGGTATTTATATCAGTTTCGTTAGAAATCCGGGATATACGTTTGTTTTATTTTTTTTTTTTTTTGTTTAACATCGATAAGTATCGTCATGCGGATTTATTATAATGTGTAAGGTCAGTTACCCGGTATTGAATGCATGGAATGAATATTTCACGTGGAAGCTCTTCAGACGGATATATTTGTTTAATATCAGTAGGAGTATAGGAGACATATGATATGTTATACAATTACCCTTATAATATAAAATATGAATGAAAATCGAAAAAAACTTAGCGGATTTATAACTCACACATTTGCCGTGTATTACGCCGAGTGCTTACAATAGAGACTACTTCGATTTTATTTTACTTTAAAAAGTATGAATAAGTATGATACGCGAATATCGAAGCGCTTTCGTGCCTTTGTCTCATTACGTGTCAAGCAACAAAAACACTGAGGGAGGTGTTTTACAAGTAAATCCTGGCACCGCAGTGATGCAGTATTTCCACGTAAAAGCGACATCAAGAAGCAAAAAATAAAGCGGTAATCCGGCAGTACATAAATCCGTGGTAAGATTAAATCGTATTCTCTACATGTAATGTCCGGATTATACGCGTACGGGGGGATTAAGCGATTTCGGTATCGGCAAAATTGCATGAAATAAACCCTGCTAATTCCCGATGAAAGAGATTCTGGGAAATATCGCCGGTTAATCAATGCCCGTGAAAGCATGGTTGAGAAAATGTGATCGATAATAAATTCGTTCGCAGCTGTTACACGATGTATCGAAGACATCGGAATACAAAAGTGTATCGGTCAAAAAATACCGAGTCTCGTGCATGTTTTTCTGAACATTGGGACGCACATTTTTTCTACACTGTTAGTGGATATAAATTTTGAGAGAAAATAAATATTTCCCTTAAAAATAGATTGCACGTAATTTTCTACGGTCCTCGGCTTCGCGCAATTTGTCATCGAGTTTTAGGAATTTTATTAATTTTAAATAGGAACATCTCACGAGAGCATTTCGTACTTTTGTTACGTTACTTATGTGTGTATAATGATCCTTTGGTTTTTCTTTCTAAAATTGGTAAGACTACTGATACCACTACTCGATTGTTTAGAGAAAAATTAAAAATAAATTTATTCGTTTTTTGCTCTCTCCTTGGCGTAATAAGTGAAAGCGGGACCCTTTATCCTCGTTCGTTTTTCGTTGGATAAACGTAAGTTTCTTTCCACAGGCTGCACAAAGCTTTGATATGCCTTGTGATATTTGGGGGATATACGGAAAATATGCATCTCCGTGCGCTATGTCTTACCCGTTAATTATCTTTCCTTTTTACCCAATAAGCCGTGGTGGCGCCCAGCAAATATTGTGCCAACCCATAATCCCTTGCATATTTCACAGAAATTTGAAATACACAGAGAAAGCGCGCTCTAATTACAGAGTTAAAGATTTTCTCCCGTTATTCAGAATTTTGATCATCTGAAAGTTAAATAATGCGTTTCCTTCTATTCGACTGTGAAATATGAATGAAATAAAACATATTTCGGAAAAACCATAAAATTTTTCTAGCGTATTACGTCCATGCATTAATCTACAAGCTTGAATCGATCACATTACACGTCAAAGTAAAAAAGAAAAACCAAAAATTAAACAACAAGAAAATCACTCATAAAAACGAACCGACTGATCTCGAAAAGCCAATTGACGACCTTTTTAACACATTCAAACACCAGACAATTTCCAGGCTCTTCGAATACATAATATCTCGCCAAGCTGTCCCATTCAAAGTTCAGGGCGCAATTACTTTCCACAATTACAGCCGGCTCGAAAAGCTATGTCAAATAAAACTTACCTCGTTTAATTATCGAAATAGGGTAAGTTTCGTTCGAACCATTCATCCAAGCAAGCTATAACTTGGGATATAATCGCGCTCCAAATTTCGAAGGCGACACTTTGTATACGGTAAACGAACGAATCGGATGACGAGGTTACGGACCAACCACTGTCGCAGATACGAGCGAACACACCGTTGTGCATTTAGCGAGGTATCGAGTTCGGATGCAGGGATGATGCCTTCTAGGCAAGATACACGCGATCCTGGCATCGTGCCTCGTATAATGCACGCTAATTAGGCGGTGTAACCGAGAAGAGACTATTTAGTCAGTGCTTCTTCTTGCATCGACACCGGCACCTTACACCCTTGTTATTCATTAAGCCGTCGGATGGAGGGCGAAGAGGTTGCGGTGAGGTGGATTTGTCCCTCCGGGAGGCACTTTTCCACCCTCCTCGCGGATCCGCTAGCACTTTCTACTGGATTTCTACGAAGGGTGGGGCTTCGAAAACTTTTCTTCGTCGAGAGGCACGTCGAGTGACAGGGCACCGCGGCGCTAATTTACTTTGGAAAAAGGCATCGGCGCGGAGGAAACGCATTAGCGACTTCACCGCTCGGCGTTTCATGGAGGAGAGGGCAGGAGGCCTCTTGTTTGTCGATCTCGAGAATGCGAACGGCCGTGCGCCGCCTTCCGGGGTTCGCGTTCAGTGGAAATGTTTTCCTCACACCTCGTGACGCGTGTTTTGCGAAGCTAACCCCTTAGCCACGCCTGAACTTTCCACGACGATAAGACATGGTTATTCCAAACTATTTTCTTGCTCGATATAATGTATGGTAGGAAGTTTATTAAGGGAGGCAGAGGGAGAGATAATCAGAGAAGTGGATGGATGCAGAAGAAAAGATTTACTTGTACTTGTCGGATGGATAAACATTATAGTATATATTTCTATAATCTATATATAATAATATATATTTCTGTAAATCTTACTGATACTTTGTCAAAAGTAAAACCGATCGTAGGTACTCGTGACTGACTCTCTTTTATGATGCTTCAAGATGGCTCTCGTATTCGTTAGCAACAAAAACGAACAATCACCTGCTTCCGCTACACCAATGTAGCTGACTATTTTTACGATAAATTATATACTACAATAAGCACCCTATTCCTTACAGTATGTAATACATAATCGACGTGGTTTCAACGAACGTACGATCCAAGGCAGGATGAAATCTTGGTAAAATTATAAAACAGATGAACACGTGATGTTGTGCTGTATGACGTTTCGGTTCTACTGTGAGTCTTCTTCAAATACCCAAAGATCCACGTGTTCATCCGTTTTAACATTCCATCAAGATTCCATCCTCCCTTGGATCGTACGCTCGCTAAGACCACGTCAATTACATATTTTCACGACGTTTTTTGTAGAGCCAAGCAATGTAAGGTTATCTGTCTGATGTGCTTTGCTTTATGAAGTTTTATCGGAATGGAGTTATAAACGAATAACTTGTACTGTCTTCATACATGTTTGTGTAATAGGTTCAAAAGAAACTTAACAAGGAAATATGAATGCGTACACTCTAAGCCAATCGCGTTGCATTTAAGCGCGTTCTGGCTTAACTAAGTACTAATATTTATATATATATATATGGATATATGGGGTTGGCATACGTCCCGTATGTCTTCTTCGTAAACTAATTTGTTTCGCGATTGTGTAAAAAAATAAATAATTGCTCACTTCCGTCCATCGAGTCTTTTTTTTTAGTTAAAATCACTTTTTGTACCTGTAATACAAGATGCCAATGGGGCAGTGTTACTTAAAAATTAATATACCAAAAATCTGACGTTAATAAAGAGAGACGTGAATTGAATATCGAGACTGTTCTATTTATAATACTCATATCGACATTTTATTCATTTTATTAGATTGCTTAAACGTTATTTGTTTTAATTCTCACCGTAAAATAAACCATTATCTACCCACTTTTTTCGTTTTATTTATTTAGGAGATAAATGTTCCATGTCAATGCTTGTCAATTACGACTACTTTGTATATATGTTGGGTCTGGAAAAAAGTTCGTAGCGTTTTTTCCGATAGACGGCATCAATTGCAAATAATTCAGAAAGCACAGATCGCCCAGACTACCCAAAAAATGGCGAAACATTGTCGATAAAAATGGAGCATGTCTGGTTTAAATAAATTTCTTTTCACACTATAAGAAAACCAGTCGCATTTTTCTAAAAGAACACCACGAACTTTTTCCCAGACCCAATGTGCGTGCGTGCGCGTGTGCGCGTATGTGCGTGTATTGATGTCTATACATAGATATATGTACGACAGTAAAATTTGTGTTGTTAAACATCACATATGAGCTATATTATGTAGCCAGCCCAAAAGCCCAGATTGAAAATCCACCTGATCCTGATGTTCTTTAGTACCCACCATCGAGCTCATTATCCTGTTTCATTGACATTTCAAATATGGATTCCCTAGCGATGACCTTAAAATTCCTAATATACTAATTTACCTAAAACCCAGTGGACGCTTTTGTACCTTGGCCACGATATCAAGATTTTGAAGCACTGTGCGCCGGGACAAATTGCGGCCGCGGTGCTCCGGATTGCCCGTTTTAAAGGCGCAAATATCACGCCTCGCCGCCGACCGTCGCGCCGTAAATCCACCGTAAAGCCCCATCTTCGAGATTCCTTCGTGCAATGAGGAGAGCGCCGTGGACCGTTCGTCTTTACCTTTCGCCTTAATTTTCGCCCCGCCGTATGCTTGGATCGTGCTCCACCTCGACGAGAAACTACGTTTTCCACGGGCCATGGTATAGATAATTGTCGTCGACCTATCGGTGGGGATTTACCGGTTCTGCGGTGTAACGAAGGAACGTGCAAGAACCAAGGCGAGGAGAGTGTTAGGTTTGGCGTTGTCTTAGATGAGTTACTCTGGTTGTAGGAAGTGAGCGTTAGGAAGCATTATGGGTACCGAAAAAGAATGTCGTTTTTTTCGATGATCGATTTCGAGAATTAGTTGCGTTTTGATTGCTCCGCTTTGAATACGTGTTTTGTGTTATTTCAGTGACTTTCTTTGTCAGGAATATATTGTGATTTATAATATATGGTTGTATATCTAATGGATTTTGTAGATTCGACTTTGCAATCGCTTTGATCAGTAATGGGGTATTGAAAACGGAGAGAGTGCTGTCTGGATGTAATCGTCCGCTCTTAGGATAAACAAAAATGAAGATGGTTTACGTTGATTTATCAACATTCACCTCTTCATCTTAAGTGTATAAGAAGAATTTTTAAATGGTACAAGTTCGTAAGAATGCAATGTTTGGGATAACCAAAAATATAATATCACTAATGTTGTATTTCCGATGTTAAGAAATAACATTGATCGACGAATGTAATGAAGAAAGCTATGAATAATTATAAAAAGTCTGTTACTTTACCCTGCTCATTTCTCTAGCAGGTCATCGATCTTGCGTCCAGTGAATATAATTATATAAAAGTGCAATCGGCGAATCAGTCTACTCCGTTGTTCTTACGTTATTCAAATATTTACTCGATCCTTCTGTACAGACTTTGCAAAAATAACCGCGCCAGAGATCCAGAGCGTGGCAGTAGGATACCGAGAAATTCCAATACAATGTCGCCGAATGCGCTCGAAATCGGCGTTGGAAAAAAAAGCACAGTCGCCTCTACAGCGACGAATCGCTATCTCGCGCGTTCCCTGTACCGATGGCAGCACGAACGATTAAACAAACAAACAGGGGAAACCGATTACAAGGTCCAGAGAGCGGGCGAAAAAAAAGCAAAGGCCGGTGGGCCGAGTGGAATATTCCTCCGGAAGCTGGCCTTAACCGCGAGACGGAGCCGCACAGGAGTTCCAATCGAGCCGGTGCTTTATGTGCAGAGTAAATAAACACCGCAGCCCTGCTCCATATTGTCAGGAACCGAACAATTTCGATTAGAGTCCCCGAATTGTCCTGCGGATCCTGTGTCCCGACGAGGTGATTTATCCTTCCTCCAACTCGATTCGCGAACCGAACTTACCGATTTTTCTTTCTGTTTCTCGGTCTGAGTTCCTCGAGCGTACGTTATTGGCCCAACTCGGAGATACCGTTGATTATTTTTCAGGTGGGCCATTTTGCGGAGATTGAATATAATCCAGTGGTGTTCGTCATTATCATTTGGATTGATACGTGGAAGATTACGTATGTGCCCTTTATAAATGTAACGTATGTAATACAGAATACTGTAAAGCATCTTGGAAATGGAGGATTTTAGAAGAGCAAGTTACGTTTAATATGATAAATGCAAATGTGTGTGTGTGTGTGTGTGTTTTAAAGAAAGCAATGGTAGGTATTACTTATGAACCGATTACCCCATAAAGTTCTGCGCTTCGTGCAAACTTCCTAATCAAATTCTCTATACTTTCAACGATCAATTACCCATCTACTTCCATACATTTTTTTACCAAACAGAAATAGTCAATCGAAAGATACACTACCAATCTCCATGTAAGTAACAGTTCTTTCTTGCAATGTGCAATCCCGACCTTACGTGATCATAGATCATTTTTTCAGTTATAGCTCTAAAACAAGTTTTGTTTTCTACCTCAAGTCTGTATGTCCGAACTGCTCACATAATTTATGCAATTAACTATATTCAGCATAAGTATGTGTTCTCTTGTATTTCACAATTCACATCCTTTTATCTGAACAACTTTTAAACGTGTCTTTTATATTGCAGCTCGATAAGGACTCCGCACATGGAGTCGAAACGTCGCTTTTATTATTAAAAGTACCGCTTTGCTCCTGAACGGAATAAATATTCCTCCACTGATCTTTAAGACAAGAGGAGCAATAAAAAAAGACCTTAGTCCTATCAATTCCCCCTCCCCTTGTCTTCTCGAATTCTTGAAAATAAAAGCCAATGAGAGAAACACAGATGCTTTACGGTGCTTCTGGCACAAAAGCCGTTTCACTTTCTTCGTCTCCACGCCTGGCCTCCGCCGGATAACGCGGCGGTGGCTGGAAATATTTCCTAGCGAGAAAATTGTCCGGATCTTGTTACGCGCAGGAGACGTAGGAGGAGGAGCTGAAGAAGGAGGCAAAGACACGTGGAAGCTGGAACACCCTCGTTATCCAGGAAGCACTGGTCAAATACATAATAGAGCGATCTACTTGGCTCTCGTTACAAAAACTCCTTTCGTCCACCCTCCGCGTTTGCACGGTCCAGGCAAAGTCGAGACCCCCGCCTCCGTCCTTAGTCCGTGTGCGCATCAGCCGGAGGACGTTCTCCAAGTGCGGTTACGTTATTACGACCTAGGGGATTTTAAAGATTCATCCTGCTCCCTGGACATTACGATCACAAAGCCTCGAAAGGTGTTTTACCGCGCGAGGACTGGCCGGCTGGTCGTTCTCGCCGTGTTATCGAGAACACTGTAAGCCGATAAAACTTTGAGAGGCGAGATCAAAGTATTATTCATTAATATAACTGTAGCTGTGGTCTTGACGGGCAGTATTCTTTTTCTTAGGAAATTGAAAGAACGATTTAAGTTAAAACGACGTTTGGACTCTAATGCGAGTCCTCCTCAGGTATATTATATAGGCTAGATAATACGAAAAGAAATACAATGGGAAAGAAACTTAATATTGAACAAAGTTAAATGTATGTGTTAAAAATTAGTGGTTAAGATAGAAGTAATATAATGTGGAATAGGCCAAGGAACAGAACTAAAAACACCGAGGTGAATATTACAGGGGATGTTATTACTGTGTTCTTCAGAGTTAAAGTTAAATTTGAAATGATGATGCTATCCATAAGTTGATAGATGGAAGGTATGCGTGTGATGTGATTGAACGTACGTGCATAAACTATACTAAGGAGTTTGAAGATTTGAATATTAACAGACAGTCACCTTGATATTTTGATTTGGAAACTTGTTGTTGTTGGAAAACACGATTTTAAGCAAATTAGTAAATATTATAAAAAATGATTTTGAAGATTATTGTAAAAAGTTCTATAGATATCTTTCTGGAGTAACCCATGTCTTTTGTTTCGTAGGTATGAGTTCAAATGAAAACTGACTTAGGTCTTACTCGTCACCGGGTCCTGAGAGAACTGTTAAAGATCGATTTTAAACGTTTATACGTAAGGCGGTTATCTGAAAATCTGAGGCAATGAAATGGCATCGCAAGGAAGATTATGAGGAGGGGGCAGGGTGACGAAGGGCAGGAATATTAAACTGTCGAAAAGTGAACTAAAGAATGTATTAGGCGAAAGTTACTTTAGACAATCTAAGAGACTATTGTAAGTAGAATTTAGGTTAATGGTATCAGTGTGTTTTGGTTATTGTTCTGTTTTGATGTGTATCATTTCTAAGATTAGCGTGTTGAAATATTGCGGTACATGATCAAGGATAGATGAAGGATAGCTTCATTATTTTTGTTTTCATTAATCCATTTTCATCGTTGACGCAAGTACGTGCGCAATTATCCTGGCTATTCTGGGAAGCGAGAGTTTTATGAACGAGACTAGGTTATTTCGTTACAATCTGGATGAAGTGTTTCTAAGAATGTAAGCGTGGAAAGTTTATCTTTGCGGCTTAGATGTCGATGGTAAGTATCACGAGCGTAGGAATGCGTGTGATTTTGAATGCGTCGCGTGTCCAAAGTACATAAAGTGTGTGGAATAATGAAAGTCGAAGATAGAGAAGTCGTATGTCGAGAGTCCTGCGTAGAGCATCAGTGAGTAGTGTCGAAAATTTCTAAGTGTCAAAAAGTCGTTTATAGAGTAACAAAGTGTTGTTCATTTTTGTCGATGTAGAGTTATTTAATTCTTTTTACTTAAATATATCAATTCCCACGCTATTCTAAAAAGTGCATATATGCATTTTTTCACGATATTTTATAATACCTATCTGAGAATATTATTGTATGTAGGTTTAGTAAAAAGAAATTTGATGGTAGAGATGTAATTTTCATTTTGTCGTACGATGCAAACGGAATAAAGTGCTGTTTTATCCTCGGTGCTTTATGCGGAATTTCTGGAAAGGCTAATGGGGGATCTTGTATTATGATATTGTTCGCGGTATCAGGTGTAAGCCTGGTCTTTACTCGTTGAAGTTTCGAGATCGAAAACAAATTGCTAACTATAGTAAGTCAAGGCTGGTTGTTGTTTTATTATTCAGAAATTTCCAGAAAACGATGACTCGGATGATTTTTAAAGTTTTGACCGAGTTTAGGAGTATGAAAAAATTACGTGTATCGATCATTTTATTTCACTAATGTCCCATCATTATTACTACCTATTTTACAATAATAGATGCAAACTTTTTATTTTACTGAAATTGATATGAAAAAAGCGGTCGACGCAGCGTATCCTCTCAAGCTATCTTCCAATATTCTAAAATTATTCTGCACGGATCGACGATGGCGAGAATAAATACTTCGGAAGCACATATCCGAGTCGTGATATATAATTAATCGCGAAATAAAATCCCATCCGTCTCATGGCTGGAAATTCCGACATTTACGTCAGTTATAATCGTGAAATGCTCGCTTTCAAGATCTCCTCGACCCCTGAAAATCCTACGAAAAGGTTTCAAAACGATAAACGTCACTGCTGTGAAGGATTGGTGAATCCACTTGCATCCGCGTATGTTTATGGAATTCTAAGAGAAATTGAACAGAGAAGTTCAAGTTTAAATCGATGCCTTTTCGATATCAGCCCCTTTGCTCATCGTTATGCAATATTCGAGATTTCTTTTCGAACCTCTCTTCGAAACGACGACATCAAAATGCCGGTTTTCTACATATCCATGTCATTTTCTATGTAAATTCTTGAAGTAATTGGCTCGAGTGAAATTTTCATCAAACTCCCAGGCGGTATTAGATTTTGATACAATATTAAAAATACATATACCGTTGTATTCTCAGTATTGTCTAGCATCGTCATTATTTATCTTGAAGTTGCATTTATAAAATCACATATAAACGATTGAAAATATAGTTGAACATCGTCGATCGACGAATGTATACGTGAGTTTCGTTTCATTAATGGATAGATGGACGTACTTTGGAAGATAAGCGTTGATCAACAATGTTCTACGACGATGCCGCTCGAAAACAGGTTTTCTAGCTTGACACGCCTTTAAAAAGCGTTGATCTGAACGTCAAATTTATATGTAGAACTCTGGTTTAATTTTTCATCTATATATCATCTATTCATTGTCATTGTCAATGAGATGTACTTTTTAAATAGTGGAAAGTCTTATATTTTGACAATACATTATTAAGTCTCATAATTTACTGGATATATCGACAAATTTACTCTTAAGATCACACATTTATCAAATGAACCTTAAATTTCAATAACTATATAATCCAAGTGGCCTAAGGGCCAAAGACCTTAATTCCGAGCCAAAGCATTAATCGAATTTCATGAAGAGTCCAGATGTAGAAAGAAAATTTGATCCTTCCTTTCCAGCACCTATCTTCTTGCAATTTTCGTGTCGATTTCAGGGAGCGTTCACAGCTTTCAGCCAAGATCGAAATGGGCTCCTGCACGAAGCAGTTTCATCGTGCTAACGACATCGATCCGACAACGTGCTTAACACTTTCACGTTCTAAACTTGCAATAGCGCACACCTACACTAATCCTAGCCATTAATTTGCGACGGAGTTATCGATTGCATTGTCCCACATTTTTTCACTTGTCAACGTTTCTTAATCTATTTCAGCGCTACATTGGCAAGTATTGAAGAATCACCTGCACTACACTAACATTAGAATATCTATTGTTAAAACTAGAACTATCGACCGTTTCTCGGAAATATTAAGGTATATCTCGTATATTCCTAGAAAGCAATAAAGTACCAAAGAGGAAACGTCGATAAACCTATATAGTGATCTACATACTGTAATCAAATTATGGAAAATCTCAGGCAATTCATCATAAAATTATTGCAATCTTTTTAAGAAATAATTTATCAGTAATTCGAACTTACTCGATAATTTTAGCATTGAATAAGTTAAAAATATGTCTTACAAACTGCACGTTCGCCAGATTTCCGATTTGCGCTATTTTCTCCTCGAATTTTGGCCGTGATGAGGGATTTTTTTCAAAATCACGTGTGGATTTGTGATGGGACTGTAAGGGTTAATCCTGATATTGCACCGGCAATAAGAGCATGCTCATTAGGGCCCACGAATTCGCACGCTCGCGGATCGTGCGGCAGCACGTAAATTCCGCGGGCGTTTGTACTTCAAACATTTCGCAGTTCTACGTGCTCGTAGAATTACCACCGCGCCGTACTTAGGAAGGTAGGAATTGCGCTTTAAGCCGAAAACTGCGCGAAGTTCGAGGACGATCCCGTCGTCTCCGTGCAACGTCTTTTCATTCGACCGACGTTCAGAACTGAGATTGTCTCGTTACTGGATTATTTCGAGAATTCGACGATTTTTCAAACCACCATCTTTTTTTTCCTGTTATAATTGAGATAAAGGTTGGACGCCACGTTTTTATTGAAACTTAACAAGGGATGTTTTGTATATTTTGCAACAGCACTGTGTAGCTGGCCTCTGATAGGAAGAGGTTGTTTACGTAATTTGAAAAATTTCAAACCAAATGCATGATTTATTTCTACGTTCCGTCCGACGAGTACCTTCTTCGAGGTATATTATTATTATAATGTGGTGCGCGAGTGTATGTATGTGTGTCTGCTCTATGCACTGAGAGTCGAGAAAAGAAAGCCGATCAGCACAGTCGATGAACAAAGTCGTGGGAGCTACGGTGGTGTAGTGGATAGAAGCTCAGACTGCTACGCGGCAGACCCGGGTTCGAATCCCGCCCATCACCTCTGGTTTTTCTATGTGATATGTATACCGTAGCTCTGGTGGTTCGGAATCCACCTTAAACAGTAGGTCCTAGGCCATATGA